>PVLC010036362.1:0-15831 GCA_004027655.1 Graphiurus murinus
CATTCGGGAGGCTGAGACCGGAGGATCCGGGTTCGCGGCCAGCCTCAGCTACCTAGTGAGGCACTCCGCAACTTAGTGAGACTCGGTTTCAAAATAAAGAATAAAAAATAGGGCTGGGGGTATAGCTCGGAGGTAGAATGCCCCTGAGTTCAATCCCCAGTACCGCAAAAAAAAACCAAAAAAAAAAAAAAAAAAAAAAAAAAAAAAAAAAAAAAAAAGAATAAAAAATAGGGCTGGGGGTGTAGCTCGGAGGTAGAATGCCCCTGAGTTCAATCCCCAGTACCGCAAAAAAAATAAAATAAAATAGGGCTGGGGTGTAGCTCAAAGGTAGAATGTCCCTGGGTTCAATCCCCAGCACACACACACACAAAAAAAACAATTCCTACATATTAATAATAAAAAGTAATCAATTTTTAATGGATAGAAAGCTTGAACAGTCATTGCATATACGCGCACGCACATGCGGGCATGCACACGCACACACGCACGCATACACACCCAAGGAAATTCAAAAGAAAATCACAATAAGATACCATTTAACTACTAGGATAGCCAAAATTACTATTACTTAGTAATACTAATTACCTAAGTGTTGGCAAGGACATATAACAATCAGAACTCTCAAATTTTCAGACAGGAGTATAAAACAGGAAACCACTTGGAAAGAATAGTTTCTTATAAACTTATCGATACCTCTACCTATAAGCCAGCAATTCCATTCCTAGGTATTTGTCCAAGAGAAATGAAAACATGTGTCTGCAAAAGGACCTATATAAGCCTTATTCATCAATAGCTGAAACCCCAATAGACCATAAACTGTGGTACATTCATCCAGTGAGCTATTAGCAATAAAAATTGAAAAAAAAAAAAAAACTGATACATCCAAATCCATGGATGAATCTGAAATACATGCTAAGCAAAAGAAGTCAGATACAAAAGAACACTGTTCAAAGACAAAACAAAACTAATCTTCCTTTAGAGTGCTTGAGGGCAATTAGAAATGAATGGAGAAGTAAACAATAGAACTTTCTGGGGTGATAACTTTTTTGGATACAAGTTACATGGATATAATTGTCAAATCCCATCAAAGTGAATGTCTAAGATCTACATGATTTATTGTATTTAATTACATATCAATAAAAATAGAAAAAATTTTAATGTGGGCTCAGTATATTAATTTTGAGTCACAAATATAATTACTATATATATATATATATATATATATATGTATTTGTGCACAGTCAACAAATACTTATCATTTACTACGTTCTAAATACTTTCCTAGGTTCCAAAATACCTAAAAGTATGTGACCTCAAGAAGCTAACAATCGAGGGCAAGGAGGATACACATACACACTTAAGTAATAACACATGGTATGGGAGTCTCCATGTCAGACACAAGGTCTTCTCGTAAGGCAAAAGATGCACTGTACGATGCCAGAAATAAGAGGTATCACAGAAAAGCCTATTACATGCTGAATGGAGAAAATGTAAAGCACAATTTAGGACACATGCACAAACAAAAATGGAGTTACATGTAAGCAGAGAAACATCACATGGAAAGACAAGAGACAAAGGGTCTAACACTGTAGGGTGCTAAAAGCAGTTAAATGCAGAGAACTCAAAGCAAATGCTAGCAAGGTAAGTAGTAGTACCATGTTCATGCTAAGGTATTTAGTTTGTAGAGCCATCTAATAGTTTTAAGAAAGGAATGAGACATTCAAATTTGAGATGAGAAACAGCTATTAGAAGTGTGAGAGAAGCTGGGCATGATGGCACACGCTTGTAATTCCAGTACTTGGGAGGCTGAGCTGGAGGATCTGGGTTAGAGGCCAGCCTCAGCTACTTGGTGAGGCACTCCGCAACTTAGTGAAACCCTGTTTCAAAATAAAGAATAAACATAGGACTGGAGCTGTAGCTCAGAGGTAGAATGCCTCTGGGTTCAATCCCCAGTACTGCAAAAAAAAAAAAAAAAAAAAAGTGTAAGAGAAAAGCCAGGGCATGGTGACGCACACTTGTAATCCCAGTATTTGGGAGGGGTCACAGGTTCTAGTGAGGGCCTCTGCAGTAAAACTAGCAACAGAGACTAGTAAGAAGACAATTGGAAAACGAGCAAGCAAGTGACCGAACAAAGGCGCAGGGACTGAAGAGAAACTTAAGTCTCCAAAATAAGAAAACTGAAAAAGATTAAATTTTCAGGGGAAAAAAATGGCTCAAACATACAAAACAATGCTCACCTTCACTAAGAAAAATGTAAATTAAAACTATAAAGATACCATTTTTCACCTATCAGATTGACAAAAATTAAAATGACTGATTATACAGTGTTGGCACAGCTATAGGAAAACATGTATGCTCATGTATGCATTACTATTATAACTTCTATGAAGGGCAACTTAGCAATATCCATCAAAATTATATCTGTCATGCTCTGTGGCTCAGCAATTTTTTTTTTCCTTTTTTTGGTACTGAGGGTGAAAGTTATACCACCAATGTAATTTTATCTTATTTTGAAACAGGGTCTCATTAAGTGCAGAGGGCCTTGCTAAGTTGCCAAAACTGATCATAAGTTCAAAAACATGATCCTCCTGTCTCAGCCTCCCAAGTACTGGGATTACAAGTATGAGCCACCACACCCAGTTAGCAATTCCACTTCTAAGAATTTATCCCACGGACACATCTGCTTATGTGCAAAATGATATCCGTGTAAGGTTGCTCATTGCAGCAATCTTTTATTTATTTATTTATTTATTTATTTATTTATTTTGCGGTACTGGGGATTGAACTCAGGGGCATTCTACCTCCGAGCTACACCCTCAGCCCTATTTTTTATTCTTTATTTTGAAACAGGGTCTCACTAAGTTGCGGAATGCCTCACTACATAGCTGAGGCTGGCCACCAACCCGGATCCTCCGGTCTCAGCCTCCTAAATCTCATTGCGGCAATCTTATAACAGAAAAAGATAGAAACAAGTCCAAAGTGGTGACGCACTTCTGTAATCCCAGTACTTGGGAGGCTGAGACAAGATCACAGGTTCTCAGCAATTTAGCAAGTCCCTCCACAACTTAATGAGACCCTGTTTCAACATCAAAAAATAAAACAGGGCTGGGGGTATAACTCAGAGGCAGAAGACTCCTGGGTTTGATTCCCAGTAATACACACACAGACAGACAGAAACAATCTATCAAGCCTGGCATGGTGGTACACATTTGTAATCCCAGTACTTGGGAGGCCCAGACAGGAGGATCACAGATTTGCATCCAGCCTCAGCAACTTAATGTGGCCCTCAGCAACTTAGTGAGACCCTGTTTCAGAACAAAATGAGACTAGGGGTGTAGGTAGCTCAAAAGTAGAATGCCCCTGGGTTCCATCCCCAGTACCACAAAAATAAAACTATCAATAGGTAGTTAAGTTATGTTATATAAGTAAAATGAACATTGCAATGAGAGAGAGCATGCACAAGTGCTTTATATAGTAATACAGAAAGATTCTGGGGTATATTGTTCAGTGACAAAAGCAAAGGGTGGAGGAGTTAAAGTTCCCAATATTAGTATAAAATGTAGTAGGAAGGAAGATCAGATCAGATAAACATATTTATATATGGTTATACTATTAAAATCCCCAGGAATTTCACTGATTGGTAATAAATCAGTAACATTTATAAACTATTGCAAGAGTCAGGGAGCAAGACAGATTAAAAAGTATGGATAAGAAACTTTTTATTCTGTTTTTTGCTATATTTTTTAAGTACATATTTGCAAATCATTAAAAAAAAAAACAACTTTAAAATACTGTATCAGATTCAACAAGATTTGAGCAAGGTACAGTAGCACACACCTGTAATCCTAGAACTTGGGAGGTTGAGACAGGAAGATCAAAAATTCCAGGCCAGCCGTGGTAGCACACGCTTATAATCCCAGCATTTGGGAGGCTGAGACGGGAGGATCCAGGTTCGCAGCCAGCCTCAGCTACCTAGTGAGGCATTCCGCAACTTAGTGAGACCCTGTTTCAAAACTAAATAATAAAAACAGGGCTGGAGATGTAGCTCGGAGGTAGAATGCCCCTGAGTTCAATCTCTAGTCCCTCAAAAAAAAAAAAAAAAAAAAAAAATTCCAGGCCAGCCTAGACAATTTAGCAAGACCCTATCTCTAAATAAAAAGTGAATAAGGGCTGCAGGTGAACCTCACAGGTAGAGCCGCCCTTGGGTTCAATCCCTAGGATCACCCCCCTCCCCCCAAAAAAGAAGAACCAACAAGACTTGGTAACTCCTTTGAAGAGATAGAGGAGATAGCAGAGTCAAGATGACTTTCAGTTTTTGGGTTTTTTTTTTTTTTTGGGGGGGGGTGGATACTGGGAACTGCAGAGGTCCTCAAGTTGCTGAACCTGGTGGCAAACCTTCAATCCTCCTGTCTCAGTACTGGGATTACATCAAGTCCTGCGACTTTCAGATCTAGTCATCCCTAGATGACTAGGTCATGATGACACACGCCTATAATCCCAGTACTTGGGAGGTTGAGACAGAAGGATGACAGGTTCAAGGCCAGTGCAAGGTAACATATAGAGATCATTTCAAAATAAAGAGATAAAATAGGGCTGGGCTACGGCGTGTAGTTCTGAGGTAGAATGCCCCTGGCTGGGGTTCAATCCTCAGTACCACACACACACAAAAAAAGAGCCAGGCGTGGTGGCATATGCCAGTAATCCCAGTACTTGGGAGGATGAAACAGGAAGATTGCAGGTTCTGGCCCAGTGCAGGTAACTTAGAAAGATAAAGCTGGGGTATAGCTCAGTGTAGAACACTGCTGGGTTCAATTCCCAATACCACAAAAAAATAAAGTTAAAAATAAAAATAAAAAAAAATTGTTATTAGTCAAGGCAAAAGTTGAAAATATAAGAAAGAGTAAGGGAAGCAGCTCAATTTTGGACATGTTGCACTGAAGGTGTTACATCAAAAAATGCACCAGGAAAAAATAGGAAGTTTAAAAGAGGTCAAGGAATAGTTTCTCACAGAAGTTAAGAGAAAAACATGTATAAGAACTCAACTTATGTAGGAACTACTTATTCTACAAAACCAATTAACTGGGAAACCAAATCCAGAGAATAAACTATGCAGGCAAGTAACTCAAAGTGACAGCATAAGACCACATACTTGATATCCTCTTCTCATAGACATCACACTAAAAGCTTATTTAAAACATCTAGTTTCCCAGGTTCAAAAAGTATGAGTACGCCGGGTGTGGTGGCGCACGCTTGTAATCCCAGCATTCGGGAGGCTGAGACCAGAGGATCCGGGTTCGCGGCCAGCCTCAGCTACCTAGTGAGACACTCCGCAACTTAGTGAGACTCAGTTTCAAAAAATAAAGAATAAAAAATAGGGCTGGGGGTATAGCTCGGAGGTAGAATGCCCCTGAGTTCAATCTCCAGTACCGCAAAAAAAAAAAAAAGTATGAGTACAGCTACCAGAGGCCATCATCTGGCAGCAGCATAAGGATACAAACAAACAACAACAAGATATATATATAAGACCATAACACTGTCCTCATATACTCTTCACTGGAGCTAAAAGTCACTTTTTCCAACATCTTAAGATCTGACCAAAACGGTGTCTCCTTCAAGAAGTTTTTCATTGGTTCCTACATTCTCAGCATAGCATAATTAATCTTTTGATTAAGTTTCTAATTTCAAATATTTTGTTTATGCCTTCCTAAAAGCAGTAACTATATTCTGCCGTGTCTTATAATTTTTATACCAGCCTCCTTCCTCCTACTTGAATATACATCTCTTGACTGACTGAAGGAGTATCATTTTATCTTTACATCTCTAGACAGCACTGAGCAAAATTTCCTTGCACCATATAACATGCAAACATCCATTCAACAAACAATTATCCCATTTTTGCCTTCTGTAAAGCAACGTAAAGGGGCTTTGCCACAAATTGAGTCTGCCTGCAAAAAGTTATAATCATTTTCTGCCACACACTTACATATCTGGCACCAAGCTAAACTTAAGCATTTGTCCTGGCTTATTCCAAAAACTAACAAGCTGAGGAGTGATGGGAAGTAACAACTAACGGGCTTACGGTTTCTTTTAAGGGGTACAAAAATATTCCAAAATCAGACTGAAAAAAAGTTGCACAAACTTGTGAACATATTAGAAACAATAAATTGTACACTTTCAATGGGCAGACTGTATGGTATGTGAAGTACATCTCAGTTAAAGGTGCTTTTAAAAATGAGAAATCAGCCGGGCGTGGTGGAGCACGCTTGTAATCCCAGCATTCGGGAGGCTGAGACCGGAGGATCCGGGTTCGAGGCCAGCCTCAGCTACCTAGTGAGGCACTCCGAAACTTAGTGAGACTCAGTATCAAAATAAAGAATAAAAAAATAGGGCTGGGGGTATAGCTCGGAGGTAGAATGCCCCTGAGTTCAATCCCCAGTACCGCAAAAAAAAAAAAAAAAAAGAGAAATCAAGCTGGCACATGCCTGTAATCTCAGCACCTGGTGGGAGGCTGAGACAGGAGAATTGCAAGTTCGAGGACAGCCTCAGCAAGTAGTGAGACTCTAATCAACATAGCAAGATCCTGTTATAAAATAAAAAATTAAAACAAGGCTAGGGGTGTAGCTCAGAGGTAGAATGTCCCTAGGTTCAATCCCAGTACCACAAAACAAAACAAAAATTAGAAATCTGTCAGGTGTGGTGGTGTGTGCCTTTAATCCCAGTATTTGGGAGACTGAGACAGGAGGATCTCAGGTTCAAGGCCAGTCTCAGCAACTTAGTGAGGCCCTCTGCAACTTAGTGAGACCCTGTTTCAAAATAAAATAAGGCTGGGGTGTGGGACAGGGGTAGAATACCCCCAGGTTCAATCCCTAGTACTGCTGGGGGGGGGGTGGAAAGATTTGGCAATTTGCCCTTGGTGACACAGCTAGTTAGTGATGAAGAGAGGATAAAACCCAAGCAAGATAAATCTGTATGTTTAACCACTATGCTCTTCTGCCTTTCTTAGAAAGGAACCTCCCTCATCAAGCATAATTTCAAATACTTAAATATGCTATCAAATGTTCAAGTCTTAAGTGCTTGTGACCTTCCAAATTCTAACCAAGACTATGAAGATCTGATCTAATTATATTATGTCACAATATAAGGCTAGAAGAAAGAAAGTCAAAGGCTGGAAAGAAAGGGAAGCCTAGGGCAGGAGGAACAATGCTCAAAAGCTACAGCATAAGACTACATGAAACATTACTATTGCTTGGTTTCTATGACCAAAGTCGGTGGGCAGCTGGGTGTGGTGGCGCACACTTGTAATCCCAGTATTTGGGAGGATCACAGGTTCAAGGACAACCTCACCAAGCAATGAGACTCTCATCAACCTAGTGAGACCCTGTTTCGAAATAAGAAATAAAATCGGGCTGGAAGCCGGGCGTGGTGGCGCACGCTTGTAATCCCAGCATTCGGGAGGCTGAGACCGGAGGATCTGGGTTCGAGGCCAGCCTCAGCTACCTAGTGAGGCCCTCCGCAACTTAGTGAGACTCGGTTTCAAAATAAAGAATAAAAAAAAAAGTAGGGCTGAGGGTATATCTCGGAGGTAGAATGCCCCTGAGTTCAATCCCCAGTACCGCAAAAAATAAATAAATAAATAAAATCGGGCTGGGGGTGTAGCTTGAAGGTACAATGCCTCTGGGTTCAATCCCCAGTACAAAAAAAAAAAAAAGTCGGGCACACCTAATTCAGCTGGGCTGGGGTAAATGCAGGTCCTGGACCAGTGCCTACACAAGGGTTTCTCAATGTTGGCACAACTGACATTTTGGACCAGGTAACTAACTGTTGTGGAGGGCTGCCCCTATACATGTGTAGAATGTTTTATAATGACTGGCCTCTACCCACTAGATGCCAGCAGCAAATGCACTCCCCCCTTTTGTGAAAACTAAAATGTCTCCAGACATTGCCAAAAATCTTGAAGGTAGGAGGAATGGAAGGGGGAAGGACAAGGAGGCCCAAAATCACCCGTTTGGGAATCAATGACCTATATTTGTTAAAAATGACAAAAGTAGAGCTGGGCATGCACACCTGTAATTCCAGTACTCGGAAGGCTGATACAGGAGGATGGCAGCAAGGCTGTCAGAAACTTACTGAGACCCTGTTTCCAAATAAGAAATAAAAAATCGGGCTGCAGGTGTAGCTTGGAGGTAGAATGCCTCTGGGTTCAAACCCTAGTACCACACACACAAAAAAAGACAAAAGAAGCCGGGCGTGGTGGCGCACGCTTGTAATGCTTGTAATCCCAGCATTCGGGAGGCTGAGACTGGAGGATCCGGGTTCGCGGCCAGCCTCAGCTACCTAGTGAGGCAATCCGCAACTTAGTGAGACTCGGTTTCAAAATAAAGAATAAAAAATGGGGCTGGGGGTGTAGCTCGGAGGTAGAATGCCCCTGAGTTCAATCCCCAGTACCGCAAAAAAAAAAAAAAAAAAAGGCAAAAGAGCCAGGCCATTGTGGAGAAAAACAAGTGTATATAATAACTAGAGACAAGGTTGGGAGTGTAGCTTAGTGGTAGAGTGCTTGCCTAGTATATGTGAGGCCTAGGATTCAATCCCCAGCACAATAATAATAATAATAATAATAACAACAACAATAGTAATAACAAGCTGGGCACGGTGGCCCACAACTGTAATCCCAGTACTTGGGAGGCTGAGACAGGAGGATCACAGGCTCTCAAGGCCAGCCTCTTTAATTTAGCAAGACCATTTCAAAATAAAAAATAAATAAGGCTGAGGGGTAGCTCAGAGGTAGAATGCCTCTGGGTTCAATCCCCAATACATAAAAATAATAATAGTAATTGAAAACAGACAAAAGTCTTAATTCAGTCACAGGACACGCAGACAGTACAAGGTAGAGCCAGCTCTATATGTTTTTTTGTTGTTGTTGTTCTGACTCTCCAATCTCCCCTTCTGTTGGTTCTGCCTCTTTTTCTATTTTATGTTAATACCAAGGCAAGGGCCTTCAATACTCTCACATTGACCCTCAGTTGTTCAAAGCCTAGCACAGTAGCCTCTCCATTCAGAGTATCAATTCCCCCTTAAGGTGCCACTTACTCCAAAATCACATTCCTCTCCAACAATTCTATCTCTCTCAAACCATCCTAGGTCTCAGGTAAGGACTTGGCGGGGGGGGGGGGGGGGGGGTAAGCAAACTAAACTCCTGGAACTAAAGTATGTGCTACAAGTCACCTCCCTTTAGCATATGAATAAATGTTTACCCTCACTCATAATCAAAGAAATGTAAACTCAAAAGCAAGGTAAACTTCACATCATAACACTGGGAAAAAGTATGAAGTTTAATAAAGTCTCATATTGGTGAACATGTAACAAATATTGCCAGTTAGTGTGAACTGTCACAACCAATATCACTATCACTTAATTATGGTACCTACTAATAATAAAACATTCTATTCATTTTTAATTGTGTTGATCTATATGTGCCAGTACAAAAAGAGCTCTGTAGCATTAAGGAAAAAAATTGCAGCCAGGCGTAGTGGTACACATCTGAATCCCAAGGACTATCACTCCAACTCAACTATCACCAAAGAGGGAAGAAAGCCTGCTCCTTTCAGACCTAATAACAGCAAGGGTCCTTCTGATTCCCAGCTCTCATGCTTTGGTGCAGGTTGCCAACTACTAACTACTCTACACTTCTATAGGTCAGGGTGTCTCAGTCATGTTTATTCTATCATCCCTGGTACTGTTTGTATAAGGAGACTTAATATTTGTTCATTTTCATTTAATCAGTTCACACATTCTCTGTCAAAGAAGAGAAAGGAGCCGGGGTGTGGTGGCACACATCTGTAAGCCTAGCATTGGGAGGCTGAGATAGGAGGATCACAGGTTCGAGGTCAGCACATGATTACTTAGTAAGATCCTGTTTCAAAATAAAAAGAGCTGAGTCAGGCATGGTGGCAGATGCCTGTAATCCCAGTATTAGGAGGCTGAAACAGGAGAGTTGCAGGTTTGAGGACAGCCTCAGCAAGTAGTGAGACTTTCATCAAACTAGTGAGACTGTTTCAAAACAAAAATAAAGTAGGACTGGGGATGTAGCTCAGAGGTAGAAGGACCCTAGGCTCAATCCCCAGTACCACAAAAAGGTGGGGGGGGGGGGTGCTTATGGTATAGTTCAGAGGTAGAATGCCCCTCTGAGCTCAATCTGCTCAATCCTAGTACCAACAACAACAAAAAAAAAAAAAGGAAAAAGAAAAAAGGAATAGGAGGAGGACAAGCAGGGAAGTAGAGTACTTCTAGGCATAAGTGATACCTCAAAATAGCTTCCTGCTTTAACCAGTCTTTCCTACACACCCCTTACCTAACTTTTAATTTTTACACAACTAAACCAAGAAATGTCTAGTTACTTTTATTAATATTAATCATTAGAGCATGGTAACTAATAAAGATATTTTTAAGTATCTCAGATTAGTGACTTTAAAACTTAAACAACTAAATTTTATACATCTGAGTTTTATCATCATGATTTTCTCACTGTGCATGATCACTCATGCCAGTAAAAACAATTACAGTCTCAAGGCAGCAGCAAACGTATTCTTAATACTAAACTAATTAGTGAGAAAGGATTATAAAACCTTTTTCAAGAACTGGGGAAAATTGTTACAATCAGGTGGTTTATAACAGAATAATATGAAGAAAGAGCTGACCTCTACTCTCCATGGAGTCAGAATTGCAAACCACTTGGCAGCTTCTTAAGTAAGTTTAAAAAATAAATACTCTCGGAGAAATTACTGGTTTTTTCTAAACTAAGTATTTTTGGAATTTTTAACATTCCCTAGCAGGAATATGCAAACCACATTCTAAGTGGAAATGACAAATGATTTGTGTAGCAAACTGAGTTTAATAATAAAATAATACAACCATACACACACAATATCTTACAACAAAATATGGTTCAATACTAACTTCCAAATTACTCTAGCTTACAAGTATCACGAAGAATAAATGCTATGTCAAGTAGTATTAAATAGTATAAGAGCAAGCAGCTCCAGGAGACAGATATGCAAGAGGTTATCTTCTGGGACAAACTAAATGGACTGAATCCTAGATTAAAAAAAATTTTAAAACCAGATTCTGAAATAGATGGCTAACCTTGAAGCTTTACTTCTTGGTTGAATTAATGAAAGGGGGGGGTGGTAAGACGGGGATGGATAATCATGTGTTGCCCCACAATGATTTTAAACATTGCTAAGTCCTGAATAAAACAATAAAGACCACTAGGAAACATCTAAGCTTCCAGAAGATCTAAGGGCTGCCCCCAATTCAACCACATGAATATGACTGTGACCTTGAATAAATAAACTAATCTACAACCTGAACTTAATTTCTCATTTATAAAATAAGAAAGCTGGAGATCATCCTTAAGTTTCCTTGTAGCTCTAATACTAACAAATGAAATACAAACTTAATCTTTTCTAATATAAGCTATATACAGTATGTGTCATCCAAGAGTCCATATACCAAATTAAGAGTGAATTCTATTAGTTCTAAGCAAACAGACTTTTCAAAAAGTAGCACTAGGAGCCAGGTGGGTGGCGCATGCCTGTAATCCCAGTACTTGAGAGGCTGAGACAGGAGGTCACAGGCTTGTACCTAGCCTCAGCAACCTCATAAGGCCCTCTGCAACTTAGTAAGACCCTGTTTCAAAATAAAATAGGGGTGGGGATGTAGCACAGAGGTAGAATGCCTCTGGATTCAATCCTCAGTCACACACTCACACACACAAAGTAGCACTACAGGGGGCCCAAAAACAGTATCTAAATTTGTCAAGGGAAATAAACAGAAAAAACAGCCTCCCAAAATATTCCCTCTCTCATAAAGTTTTGAGTATACTCTACCATTTCACTCTTCACTGGGCATTACTTTAACAATACAGGGTATTATTAAATATCTAATACAGGATATCACTTTATTTTAGGCTTAATAAATTACTGATAAAGCCTGGTCCTCAAAATATTACAACTTTTAACTGTTAAAGTAACAGAACTTAAAGATAAAAATGAAAATAATTTTTATCCAACAGTCAATTCAGTAGAACTTTGGCACAAATAACCTCAATACCAACCATCTTATCATAAGAATCACTATCATCGCATATCTCCTCTAATTCTTAGGAAAATTGGGAAGGGTACCTAACTAGAGAGGCATAGAGGTGACAAGGAGAGAACAAAAGCTGTAAAAGCAAAGTTAATACAAGCAGAACCAACTTCAATCAGGAGAAAGAAAGTTCTTTTAAAGAGACAAGCAAGCTGGGTGGCGGTGGCGCACGCTTGTAATCCTAGCATTTGGGACGCTGAGACTGGAGGATCCAGGTTCGCGGCCAGCCTCAGCTGCTTAGTGAGGCCCTCTGCAACTTAGTGAGTCCCTGTTTCAAAATAAAGAATAAAAAAACAGGGCTGGGGCTGTGGCTCGGAGGTAGAATGCCCCCAGGTTCCATCCCCAGTACCGCAAAAAAAAAAAAAGAGTAAAGTTCCTACTTAGATGAGTATTTACAGTTAAGAATAAGTCTTTAAGAAGTCGCACATTAGCTGGGCGTGGTGGCGCACGCTGGTAATCCCAGCATTCGGGAGGCTGAGAACCAGAGGATCTGGGTTCTCGGCCAGCCTCAGCTACCTAGTGAGGCCCTCCGCAGCTTAGTGAGACCCTGCTTCAAAATAAAGAATAAAAAAAAAAATAGGGCTGAGGGTATAGCTCGGAGGTAGAATGCCCCTGAGTTCAATCCCCAGTACCACCAAAAAAAAAGAAGTCACACATTATAATTTTACTACAAATTCACCAGTATAAATTTTAATTAGGTTTTTCTGCTATCACCATGATATGTAAGACTAAAATGTCCCACAAACTGACCTGCATACAACATGGAATACTTATTGTATTGTTCCTAAAAATGCTGACATCTCTGACAAGTGTCCTGCATCGATGACAGATGTCCTTTGAGGTAAATATTTGTATTTTTAACTCTTCTACTTTACTACATGGGTTCAATTCGTACAGAAAATGTTCTCTCAGAACTTTATCTAGATATGTTGACTGAGAACAAGGATTATACTGCCATCCACGATTTAAGCAATTATTCATTTACCGCTCATCTCCTACAAACACACGTGGGTTTTTTAAAAGATTATTAGGAAAACCTACAGGACTCCCCAACTCTCTAAAGACCACAGATAAACCTACAATTTAAGGCTGTATCCAAAGCTTCCAAAACTATTTAATACAGAGGGTAGGGTCATCACTGTCCACCCATCATTTCATAACACAAGCGTGAGAGGAGCATTCTCCCAAATGAAAGAGCTTGTTAACCCGGGCTCGGGTTAGTGAGGATGGTCACGACGTCCGTGGAGTGGGTGGGTAACTTACTGCTCTTCCAAGCCCTTCCCGAGCTCACAGCGAGTCCGCGGGACGCAGCAGCATGCAGTGCTGAAGACCAGGTGCCGTCGCACGGTAGATTCCAGCCCTCAAATACGGTCGGGCTGCACTAAGTAAGCGTGCACGTCCCTACCAAACACCCAGAGCAGCGGCGGCAGCAAACCAACGCCGCTCTTCTCCCGACCGAAAACTTTTCAAGTGTCAATGAAATAACGGTGCAGACGATGATCTATCCAGGCTCGCACCCCATCTCCGCCGCCTAAAGAGACGCGAGGCCCCAGCTGTCGCCCGGGAGGCGTCCCCTCGCGCCCGCGCTGGGCTCTTCCTCCACCAGTCTTCGGCTTCCCCCCGCACCGGCGGAGAGGCGCGGTTAGCGCGCTTTCTCTCCAGCGACCGGCAACTCACACTGGAAAAATGTCACTCTCTCCGCCCGCGCCCCCGCCGGGAGCCGCGGCCGGGGGGCGCGTGGGGACCCCGCGGCTCGGCCCCGCGCCCCCGGCCCGGAAGGGGGAGAGCCGCCCGCGGGAGGATTCAACAGGAGCGCCGCGCCGCCCGCCTGCCGCCCGGGAAACAGCCGCCGCCGCCGCCGGGCGGGCGGGCGGGCAGGCGGGGGAGGGGCGCGGCGGGTGCGGGGCCGCGGGGACCCCCGCCGCGCAAGGTCACCGCCCGCCGCCGCCCGCGGGGGCCGGGGCCCGGGCCAGGGCGGCAAGTTTAATCTGCACGGGCTGAGGCGGCGGCGGCGGGAGGCGCGCGCCCGGCCTCCCCACCCCCACCGCGGCCCCGCGCCCCGCGCCCGGCCCCGCCGACCGCTGCAGCCCCGACGCCGGCGGGAGAGTCCGGGCGGGCGGGCGGCCGGCGCTGCAGCCCCGACCCCCAGACACACATGCAGCCGCCGCCGCGGCCGCCGAAAAATGGAGCGCGGCCACCGGAGACGAGACACACTGGCTTTCCGTTAACTGAATCGTTCCCTACCTCCGGGTGCCCGACTCGCGACTCCGCTCACTCCGCTGCTCTCCGGGATCCGCCGCCGCCGCCGCCGCCGCATCCAATCGCCTCCTCCCCCCCTCCCCTTCCGCAGCCAGCCCGGCCGTTCCTCCTCCTCTCCGCTTCAAAATGGCGCCAAGCGCTCCTCGGCGGCTGCTCCAATCGAACCGCGGCGGACAGCACCCGGGGGCAGGCAGAGCGCGGCGTGGGTGCGCAGCGCCCCCTGCCGGCCGAACGGGCCCCGCGCGCCCGCCCTCCCGCCTCCGCCCCGCCCCGGCCCGCCCCGTCCGCGCGCGCACGCCCCGCCTCCGCCCCGCCCCGCGCGCGTGCACGCGGCCTCCCCGGCGCGCCCCCGCCGCTGTGCTGTGGTGGCGGCGAGACCGGCAGCGGTCGGTTCTTTCCGTTCTCCCGCGGTTTCCCAGGTTTCTGCCGAAAACCACCTAGACTGTTATATCTCCTTTTTAGTAAAGACAGGGCGATTTTTAAAACACTGACGTTCAGCACTGATGCTGGATTGTGTACATAAATTTGGTGTTAGCAACTATTTCGCTTCTCGGCAGTTCTGACCTAGTAATCTTAAAATGCAGTTTTTTTTCCCACACTGCGTTGCGTTTTTACTAAATCCTTCCTGTTTCCGAAAGTGGGAATGTTCTGGTGGGCGGCAGGTGGAGGGAGGGGCACAGCAATCCAACCTGTAACAAAGCATTCCCGTTCCTCCCTTTTGTCAGAAGTGTCCTTACTGAGGGAGAAGTAGCCTGCGGAAGCCAGGTGCACTCCCGGAGCTGTGTTTCCTCCCTGCACCCCCAGGGGGTGCCGCTCCTCCGCCCGGAGCCGAGGGCGAGGGTGGGCTCTGCCGGGTCACCACCGCAGATCACCTAGGGTGGGGAAAGGCTGCACTCCCCTGCCGCAACTGAAGAAAGGGTTGCTTTCTCCTTTCACTTCCATTAATCCCGTCCCTTCTGTGGTGAGCAAGTGTTCCCTGATATGATGTATTTGGTTACTAGAACTGCTACAGAGAGATTTGTTTCCACAGTGAACAAACAAAAAGTGAACTGATGGATTACAGTAGGGCATTTATCATTTGAAACAAAAGACAGGTATGCTGACATACAAACGAATGTGACTGTGGAGGAAAGAAGTGGCATAAAATTCCATCAGGCCAGGGTACCTATGGATGCTGAGACCTACACATTTCTCTCGGAGCTACGGTTCCCTGGACCATTCTACTTCAGCCTTCCCATGCTTACTAGATTTATGTTACTCTATTCCACTATCTGAGATTTTGTCATCCAATAGTGCATTTTATACATTCAAGTCACCTAAAAGTGCTTTCTGCCCCCCCCCCCTTTTTTAAAGTTATCTCAGGAACTTTCCTTTTTTACATCATTGTTCCAGCAATATAAATCTTGCACAAAAGGAGAGAGCAGAATA
>PVLC010036363.1:0-15833 GCA_004027655.1 Graphiurus murinus
CAATTGCAAAATATAAATTAAGAGACAGAGGTAGCTACCATGCTAAGTAGAGGTATGCTAAATGCTTTGGGATAACAGAGAGGTGAGTTACAGAGAGCTGACAGAATGGGAGATTTTTGCCAGCTACTCCTCTGATAGAGGACTAATATCTAGAATATACAGAGAACTTAAGAAACTTACTGCCAAGAAAAACAAATAACCCAATCAAAAATGGGCAAGTGAACTAAATAGACACTTCACAAAAGAGGAAATACAAATAGCAAATAAATGTATGAAAAAATGCTTAACATCATTAACAATCAGAGAGATGCAAATCAAAACTACTCTGAGATTTCACCTAATCCCAGTTAGAATGGCAATCATTAAAAACATAAACAACAACAAATGCTGGCAAGGATGTGGAGAAGTAGGAACTATAATATATTCTTGGTGGGATTGCCAATTAGTGCAACCACTTTGGAAAAAGTGTGGAAGATTCTCAGAAGAATGGGAATGAACCTACCATATGACCCAGCAATACCACTTCTGGGTATCTACCCAAAAGAATGGAAACCAAACTACCAGAGCATCCATGTTTATAGCTACACAATTCACAATTGCCAAACTATGGAACCAGCCAAGATGTCCATCAACAAATGAATAGATTATAAAACTATGGGATATATACACAATAGAATTCTACTCAGCCATAAAGAAGAACAAAATTATGTCATTTGCAAGGAAATGGATGGAACTAGAGAACATTATGCTAAGTGAGATTAGTCAGTCACAAAAAGTGAAAAGTCAGATGTACTACCTAGTGTGCAGAAGCTAGAGAGAAAATGGAACATAGGAGGGACTCTAGACAAAGGAGGAGAAACCTTACATGAGTGAAGAAGGCAACCTAACTGAGGGAGATGGGAGAGGGTAAGAGGGAAACACCTCAATGGAGCTTATATACACACACAAACTTAACAAAGTCAATCACTGTGTTTAGCACAGGCATGAGGGAAGGGAGCGGGACTAGGATGGGAGCTGCGGGAGGGCTAAATGGGTGCTGTGTGCATGTATGCCTCTACCACCCTGAACTTCATCAAGATGTATGATTACAATACACACACACACACACACACACACACACAATGCAATGTGAGTAGAATTAGACCTGTGAGTCTTCCTGGAAGCAGGGCTATTCAGCTGAGTCCTGAAGGATGCACAGAAGTTGGCTTTATGAAGAAGCTCAAAGGTGCTAGAAAATCTCTGATTTTGTCTCCAAATTATTCAAAAAGAGGGCAATTTGTTAATGAGAATCATTTTATTAGTATTTATACCTTAACACATGCATACAATTTTATTCTATCTCCTGTTGTTCTAACTGGCATCAAATTATTCCAAAAAAAGTATGGATTCTTAGTAATTCAGGCTAATGATATGTATATATCATTAGGCCTTTTAATATAAAAACAAGTTTAAAAATAATATCTATCTTTTATGGAGTGGTTATGTACTGACCTTGTAATTAGCTCTTTTTAGGAATTCACTCTCCTAAACCTCACAAGAAGAAAGTTCTTTTATTGCCCAAGTTGATAAACTTATTAAGCTGCAGAGCCAGCATTTAGACTCAAGCCTGCCAAGGTCATACTCTTAATAACTAGGCTAGGCGAAGTTTTGGATTAACTCTTTGCTAACCTATTGTCTTCTTTTCATTTTATATAATCTGAAGAAATAGTCCAAGAAATAACTTCTTTAATTCAGATTTTCCTTCTTTCTAGAGACTTGTAAAATGTTGCATAAAATTTTGTAATTTACAAGTTCCTTTTAAACTCTGCAGGGAAGAGCCCATCATTTCTTTCTGGTCAGCACTGTTCTCCAACTAAAAGTGCCTTCATATCCTCATCTTCATTTGATATTTCCCCTAGTGGGTATAGGAAACTACTTGAATAATGCATACTACTTTCCATATTCTTTCAACAGAACATTGCACACTTAAATCATTAAGATGGATTCCTGATATAGAATTGGAATTTAGAAAAAAAATTTATTTGTGAATATTTGCAATGGTAGCCAATGTCTAAACTGTATTCATGAATCTGAGGACATAGTTAACAGCCCAGTATACATCAAATACAACCTATCCAACAAGGAATTAGAGAGCTCAAGTTCCTTTCCCCATTAAAACAGCTTCAATTTTAGGCTTCTTCTGCAGAAGTGGTTGAGGGTAAGAAGACTGTCTGGTGCTGCTACTGCCTCTGGTTTGATATTAACTGATATGGTGATCATGCCAGTGTCCCCTTTCCCTTGACCACTAGCCATGTGACCATCACCCCCTGTCCTTTTGAAGATTATCTCTTTTCTACTTTTCTCAAGTCCTTATCTTCACACACATCCTTATGCACAAGTGATATCCAGTTAAGTGTTGGGTACCATTAGGTTTCCACTAATGCTTTCCAGCCCTTTCAGTATTCCTACAAGTCAGAGAATATTTCTGGCTCCACCAGGAAGTAAAATAGAGGTCACTGCAGTGGCAATGACTTCCAAGCAGTTTGCTAAATTTAGCTGTTCAATACTTTCCACTCTAATGAAAACTGTGAACTACGATTATAGAATGTTGGAAGAGAATGGGACCTTAAAGGTCACTGAACGCAACTCCCTCATTTTTCTATCAAGGGCGTGGAGGCCTAAGCATAGACTGTGATTTGCTTGAGGCCCCAGAGCTTGCTAATGGTAGAGGCAGAACTTGTACTGAGATCTGCTCAGCCCTGGGGCAATGCTCAGCTCACTATACCACAGATGCTCTGCCTCCTGTTGTCAGCACTGACCCACAGATCTCAGAGCATACATAGAGCTGATATTCCTGGTTGTGGCTTACCCCCCACAGCCATTCATCTATTTGGTGGCTGAGTGTGAAATAGCAAAGTGTGACTTATAAGTTGCTACAAGAGAAATGAAATGATTCTATACTCAAATCCTCCCCCCAACTCTAAAAACTTCCTGCTTTATGTTCATCAATAATGAATGGCCCATCCCTGCAATACTCAGAGGGAGCTTACATTGCACTTTTGAGCAGCCAGTTAGTGATGTACAGTGGATAGAGTCTTTCTTTCAAATCCCAGGGCAGTGGGTCCTTCAAGGCTAGCATTGCATTTTCAATTAGCTGCTGAGTGAATGCTTGGCATGTGTATTAGTGAAGAGGCACACAATTAGCTTATTGTTCCTTTCTTGTATTGTGCTCAGAGGATCCAAGGGATTGGTGGGGGAACAGGCAATCCAGGCATCACTGTGGATGCTGAAGAAGGGAGTAACTCAAACCTCGACATCTTCCCTTGCTCAGTCTGGAATTACAGCTGTTTATTACAAAGCGCTGTGTGTGGCTTGGTGGCGGGTGCCTGAGGAAACACATCTCGGATACCAGTTGGGGTTAGTCTTTCTGAGCTCTTTACATCTCTGACTAATTCTCTTCGTTATCATGGAGCCCAACAGCCCCAAAAAGATACAGTTTGCTGTACCTTTATTCCAGAGCCAGATTGCACCGGAGGCAGCAGAGCAGGTACGTGAGATTGGGTGGGGGCACTTCCTGCATGCAAGGCAATAGAAACATACATTCTTATTAGTTGAAAGGTTCTCTGCCTCTTGAATTTGCCTCATTTTGCGAGCAAGAAATGCAGTGGTTTCTATATTCACTTGTCTTTGGGTTGCACTAAGAAACTATTGGCTAAAATGCAGCACTTCATTTGATACAAAATTAGCAGCCACTGGGAAAAATGATTGTATTAGCAATTTGGTTTTGGATTTATAAATGTTTGCTTTTGCCTATTAGAATAACAAGGTCAACATTTGGAGCAACTGTAAAAAAAACATTTTCAGTATTGGCAACATTTTGTTTCATTATTTATAAAATAAAAAATATTAATGTACAATGAAAGCATTGAATTTCAGAATAAATTCAGATTATGGGTTTAATATTTTTAAGTATGGTTTTCACCGAGCACTCCAAAGAATAATTGCATATAATATATGATATAATTCATAGATACATGCATAATTTACAAAACCATTGTATTTAGGTATTATGAATAATATTTTGACATTTCCTAGATGTCTTCTCTGTGCATAATATTGATTCATATCTGTATCACCTTTCGTACTCAGATATACTTGGATTCTTTATGCAACGACACCACTTAAAAGACCATTTGTGGCAAAACTACAAATGTAGTATTCTGAGAAGGCAAAAGCAAAGGAATCTCTCTCTGGACATCAGTCTAATTCATTAATTCCTTAAAACTTAAACTATCCCTGAGTCCTTTTCCAAATATGATACAAAATCTTAAAAATAATTGTTGAATTTGAGATAGGTTTCTTTCCGAGATGTTTTGACAATCTGAAGTAGGACCACCTAGACTCAGGCTAGATCAACACAATGTGTATTTCTGCTTCAATGGGGCTTTGCTTCTATCTTGGAAAAGATGTCACTGGTAAACTTTATTCTCTACCTAAGGACACATACTTTGGGAATTTACACATGTACATGTTAAATAAATAAAAGACATCTGAAACAATAGATTCAAATCATAATATGCTCCTATAACTCTTAAAATAAGAAGAAAAAACATTAAGCCTCTTAGTTTTAAATGAATTACATCATCTTTTTATAAGATGCATATTCATTATTTACTTGCTGATATTTTCTAAATAGTGTAGAAAATAAAAAGCTAAGAATAGTAATTGAAATTCAAAGCTCATGATGTTAATTTAACTATGACACACTCTAGAAATGTGAGGTTTCCAAGTTGCTCTTATCCCATTTCTAGATAAGGGTAATAGATCTTGAAAGCATCACCAAAATTATGAGGCTAGAAGAGAACCATGAAGATGAGCAAGTCATTCTACACCCTCACTGTGCATTAACTTTCAGCTGCCTCATTTGATTACATATGGCTATTTCTCCTCTATAGAAATGTAGATTTATGGTCAGAGAAGGTGACAGCAATATCTGACACGTCTGTGATGTCTGTGATCTGGCTTTTATTATTATTTTTTTAAATTATTGAGCACATACTGTTTGCCCTCCAGAAGCTTGCTTGTGTATGTTGGGGCAGTCTGAGGATAGGGCAGCTTCTCCAGCTGGGTTGTATTCTCACTAACATTAGCTGGGCCTTTGTTGTTCACAGATCAGAAAACGGAGACCTACACCAGCGTCGCTTGTGATTCTCAATGAACAGAACCCCCCAGGTAAAGAAGCATGATGTCTTTCATACCGACATCACAGAACAGGCTTGTTTGAAGACTATCAAAGAGCTTTTCATTGTCAAAAAATTTTGACTCAGGAATTTCAGTCAGTAATACTCTAACAAACTAATCTATAAAATTGATTATTTGGTAGATTCATAACAAATTAACATTGAAATAAAATCAGAAGTAAATAAGTTAGGGACTATCTCAGCCTGCTTTTCTTCTAGAATGATGCACTGGTGACGGCATGCTGTGGAATGATTTGTTAGCATTGATTGTCCTTTGGTCAGGTGTTTGGGTAGAATCTGGTTTGGTGTTTACTAATGAGGAGGGTGAAAAGCTTTTTTTTTTTAATTAGGTTCCAAAGCTCAAATTACATCATTATAGAGATGCTTAAATTTTTATAGAGTAGGTTTTTTATTTATGTCATGGGATGGGCAGTGAGCCAGTATTGGCTACAGCTTTGCTACTGATGTCATCTCAGAATAATGCAATTGATGAGTAACCAGATCAATTTTCAGCACTGCCCATTTGAGGGCCATTCTGAAGGTTGCATCCATTTGTTGAGGTTTTATTTTCCATTTCCTGTAAAAGCAAAACTGCATTATTATTCCTGGTAAAGGAGTAGGATCTGCAATACGCAAACATTATTTACTTATTGAGTGGGGTGATCTTTGTCTTATCTTTAAATGCTACCTATAGAAACAAGCAGAACAGGAAAAGGTCATGGCAGTAACTTGTAACCAGGCAGTATTTGGTGTTGGATTTTTTTTTTTTTTTTTTGCAGGTATAAATATGAGAGGACAAAAGGAATTTGAATAGTGCAAGCATAATACATCTAATTATAGGTTGTAGTGAATGATTTGCTTTAGAATGCCAGGTAAAACAGTCCTTGAATTTTTTCAGATTCTTTCTAATTAGAGAAACATATGAAAAGAAGGCAAAATTCTCACAGAATATTTATCGTAGAGCCTAAGTACAGGAAAGTTCACAGCTTATGGCAAACTATTTCTTCTTGCTGAAAACAAAGCATTGTAATGTGATCCTTTCTCTTTATAGCACTATAATATTTTAAAATCATCTTTAAATGTTTTACTTTGTAAATGCTAATTTACATTTGGTTGAATAAGAAGTGGAAATGGGATGGTTTATAGCTTACAAATAAATACAAATAAGTAAACAGGATGACTAACCTCTCAGTTTGGAAGTATTTATTTATTTATTTATTTATTTATTTATTTATTTATTTATTTATTTATTTATTTATTTATTGTGGTACTGAAGATTGAACCCGGAGCATTTTACTCCTTAGCTACACCCTCAGCCCCTTTTATTTTTTAATTGGAAACTAGAGACTTGCTGAGTTGCCGAGACTAGTTTCAAACCTGCGACCCCTCTGTTTCAGCCTCCCAAGTTCTGGGGTCACAGGCATGCCCTGTTATCCCTGGCTTGGAGGTCATTTTACAGCAGTTTTCCATCACTGCCTTGTTCCAGGTGGCAAACCTCTCCAACATGTTCTGGAATGAGCTGTCTCCCTATTTGAAAAGTGATGCCCAGCTTTATTTCTAGATTTTTTTTTAAACTATTAGAAAACAGTTTTCCTGCCTCTACAGGCAGCAGTCCTGTTTAAATACAGGAGGTCAAGTCAGTGGATTCCGCGGTTCTCATTTGAACCCCTAAATAGTAACTTGTATTTCTTGAGGGCCAAATATGTGCTGTTTGACAAATGGGGAGAGTGTGTATCAGAGAAAGGAACTAATTTTTGTGACATTATTCCATTAGAAGTGATGGATTCCAAAGTAAACGCAGATAATTCTGACCCCAAGGCCCCAGCTTTTCCTACAGCATGACACCGGCCCTGACCGTTTTAGTTTCCATTACATGGTGGTGGTTCTGTATCAATATTCAGTCCCTATAAATACACAGCCCCAAACTTTAAATAAATCCTTTGTCTGGATGACTTAGTTTGGTAGATTAGGAATCATATTTAAATATCCCTGGGAAGCAGATTTAGTGTTTCTTTGGAAATCTTCTAATAGACCTTCCATTACTAGATGGCATTGCTCTATTTTCCTAATTGGCTTCATCCTTCTTTCTGTCTATAAGCTCTATTGGAGAGAAATTAGATGCAAGTTGCTTCTCTCAGAGGACTATGTCATCTTTGCCAAATATCACCCTGTATCTTTATCCTTCTTTAGGGAACCTGGAAACATTTATAAGAAGACCAATCAAACTTTGGCTGTAGATAGAACTGGTATCAGTGTGTATAGGAACTAGAGAGTTTGGCCTAGAGATGGATTTTTGCAGCAAAAACCCTTAAAGTGTATAGTTGTCCAGTAAAAATCATCCAGCACTATGGTTACTGGGGAAATAACTCTATGAATTCCCCAAACAAACAGCAACAAAGAATGACAAATAATATCAATCTTGGATACTGTTTTTTATTAGTCTGTGGTCTTGGGTAAGGAACATCTCTAAGGTTTCTTTCCTCACCTAGAAATAGGGATTATAATGTCCATTCTTTCTATCTCACAAGGTTATTTTAATGATCAAAAGAGTAAACATTAAAATACCTTAAAAACTGCAAAGGAGAATGGCATTAGCTGTAATTAGCAGGCGTGGTCTACAATGCAACCTTTGTATATAATATTTAAGAATTAAGATGTGGTCTATAATGATAAAACCTTTGATCTTTGTAATTGCAAGGATTTCTGTCTTGCTCAGTATTTTTTTTTTTTTTTCTTTTTGGTACTGGGAATTGAAACCAGGGGCATTCTACCTCTGAGCTACACACCAGCCCTGTTTTTTATTCTATTTTGAAACAGGGTCTCACTAAGCTGTAGAGGGCCTCATAAGGTAGCTGAGGCTGGCCATGAACCTTTGATCCTTCTGTCTCAGCCTCCCAAGTACTGGGATTAAAAGTGTGCGCCACCTTGCCCAGCTGCTCAGTAATTTTTTTGTTCCCCAAATTATCTCAACAACAACCCCTCATAAGTATTAAATGCCATCTTAAAAGCAATGATTTCTTCTGGGTCTCAAAAACAATATTCTTTAACAAAGAAAAAGTAGCGCAGCTTTAAATCCTGGTAAAACTTTGATTCATTTAAATAACCCAGGAAATAATTGGGGGTTCTTAGAATCACCTGTCATTAATGCTCTTTAAAATACAAATTCTGTATATATTTCCTTATTGTTGATTAATAAAGCAAAGAAAATTACACTATTTGTTTAGAAACATAATTAAAAAACTTTTTATTCATATGATATCAAGTATATTGCAATCATTATTATATAAAATATATAGCTTACTTTTTTAGTGTTTTAGGAGTTTGCAGAAATAGTCAATTATAAAATAGT
Organism: Graphiurus murinus; assembly: GCA_004027655.1. Lineage (NCBI taxonomy): Eukaryota > Metazoa > Chordata > Mammalia > Rodentia > Gliridae > Graphiurus > Graphiurus murinus. The sequence goes on from PVLC010036363.1 coordinate 8,569, forward strand.
TTTTAAAAGAATGACTTAATTTTAGGTCTAGGTATACATGTGCATTCTGTTTTTATTTGGTACAAGGGAAAGAGATTTGAAAGATACTTAACACATAAATACAGATTTTTTTGGTTTGTTTGCTGGTTCATCTATACTGTTCTAAATACACAAATGAAGAAGATACCTGACTGTTGGATTCCAGAGACCAAAAAAAAAAAAAAAAAGTCCCTTCAGTTTCTTTCTAATAAATGACCTAAAATTTTCATCATCAGAAGCATTTCGAAAACAGATAATTTGGTAAAGATATATCATCTTCTGACATGGATTAATAAATCAGTTTAACTCAAAATATTGTGAAATGGGACTGAAATTTTTAAATTGAAGACATTGGGCCTGAAAAAATCTAATAGGGAAGGGTTTGTCCTTATGGTAGAAAGGAGAGAAACAAAGTTTTTGTTTCTAGGAATAACTCTGAACAGTCAGGCAGCAGTAAAAAGATGATGGAAGCCTGAGATTTGAGTATAAAGAATCACCAGACAAATGGCGTCTTTTGCCAATGTTTTCTGGAGCTGCCAATGTGAATGACCTTTGTAACAAACTGCTTCTTCTTCTGTATTTTCTGTTCCTTTCCTAATGGAGTTTATCTGCTTATGATAATCTCCCTGCAGTTCTAATATGAAGCATCACTGTCTGGTGTACCACAGGCTGTTTGCTTTCACTCTTGCACAATCTGTAGTTAACTAGTGTGGCTCTCACATGTTTAGATGCCTACACATAAATCATTTCTGTGCAGCAATAAATGGCAAAGCTGCTTTCTGTAATTTATGCCATTGCTTGTATAGATCTACTTAGCATTACTTTTAAGTAGACTTATGAAAAGACAGTGTATTTGGCTTCTAGTGTGCTATGGTTTTGAGCTGAAGTCTTATAATCCTAAAGGCTTAGTCCCAGCCAGTGGCACTATTGGGAAGTGGTGGAACATTTAAAAAATTAGGATCCAGTAGAGAGAAGTTGGGTCACTGGGGGTGTGCCCTTGAAGGGATATAGGGACATTGGTCTCTTTTTTCTCTTTTTGCTTCTGACCACCATGAAGTGAGCAGCTTTGCTCCCCACATACTCTCCACCATGAGGCTTTGCCTCACCATAGGCTCACAGCCACAGGGTCAAGGGAACATGGACCGAAACCTTTGAAACCAAGAGGCAAAATGAACCTTTCCTCCTTGTAGATTGCTTATCACAGATGTTTTGTCATGCTGACAAAAAGCTAATTAACACACAGTATCAGAAATCTCAAGCCAGAAAGTAATTTTGAAAAATATTTAGTCTAGCTGGGCATGGTGGTGCATGCCTATAATCCCAGTACTTGGAGAGCTAAAATAGAAGGACTAGAGGTTTGAGACCAGCATGCAGTAACTTAGTGAGATCCTGTTTCAAAATGAAAGATTAAAAAAAATAGGGCTAGGGGTATAGCTCAGAGGTAGAATACCCCTGGGTTCAATCTCTATCCCCCCCCCCCCCCACACACAAAAAAGTAAGAAAGAAAGGAGAGTACTTAGTCTAACTACACATCTTCGTGAATGATATAAACCAACCTGTGTCCCTTAGACTTCTCCATTTTATATGTCTCAGAAATGAGTCCATAATTACCCCTGAATTTCAGTTTTAAGTTTGATCATTTTTAAATGTTAGAAAATAGTGTTTCTTATACCAAATTTGAGTATAAATTCCCCACTTTACAACAACTCTCCATTTATACTCTTCAATAAAGGCTCATTTTCTCACCTTTTAAAATGCATAAAAGAATTCCTTATTATTTTCTTTTCTTTATTGACTATCCCCAAGCCCACTAAGGACTTTAATCAACTCTATCTAAATTCTCCCCTATCTTTCTCCCTTTGGAGCCCAGAGCTGAACATAGTCTTCCAGTAAAAGGCCAGCTTAGACCAGGCCTTCTGAATATTAAAGCTGTGGCATCTATTCTTTTCCACTTACTGTTAAGCAGAGACAGTGTGGTTACAATTATATTTAATGGATTTGATGTCTATTAAACATGAGCAAACTATGAGAGGACTGGAGCTAAGTGAAGATTTGGGTAAGCACCCAGGAGTTTTGATGTCATTTAAAAGCTTATTGTACAGCTAAAATTAGGACCTTCAGGTCCCAATGTAAAATGATATATTGGGGAGTTATTTACTGAACTTTCTATCACAGCAAAATTTGGGGGGTTATCTTTCTCTTTGACATTTTTGGCTCCAAATACTCTTAAAAACTAGAAATAAAAGCAAAAGGGTATTCTTACATGCCTCAAGATCCTAAAAATTAGTTAATATGAGATATGAGATCTATGAATTAAATATCATACTATCTCCTTTCAAACTTGACAGTAAGTCTAGTCCACAGAGAGAACTGGAATTTCCAACTACTTAGACTATTCAGCTCCACAAACAGGAAAAGAAGCTATAGACCAGTCTGTAGGTGGCCTGGGACTTTTTAAACAAGGCATGCATTTTAGGACTTCAAAACTAATGAAATTTTGAAGGTTTTGGGTTTAGAAACCAGACACATTGGACGATAACTAGAAAATAATGCTGGACTGACACTGAATTGTTCAAATCACAAAGACTTCAAGAAATTTCTGAAGATAGGAATATTGAAAAACAGTGGGTGGCTTTGCAGGCCTCAACAGGTGTGTGCACATATGTTTTTGTCACATTGAACCTCATGATGATGTATAATTGTGATGCATTAGTAAAATACTGTTTAAAAAAAGTGGAGATTTATTTCTAGTATTAGGAAATTCACACGAATGAGGTATCTTTTCATGGAGATCTTTTGTTTTACAAAATGAATAATTGTGTGGTTAAAGACAGCTGGACACCTAGGAAGGAAGCTTCAGGGATCACACAAGAGCCAGTCTTGGAGGTTCTCTGAGGACCTCTAGACAATGGTATTCAAGTAAAACCTATACTGGTCCATGGTCCCTATAGTTATATTTCATTTTAAGTTTTGTGGGGTTTTTTTTCATCGTATTTGGAAGTGTGGTTATAATACATTTTTATCCACAATCCTTGAGAACTTCTCTGCATTTGTTTTATCTCACCACCACCAATTGCAGTACAAAACAAAGGTCCAGAAGCCAGGCTTGGTGGCACAATCCTGTAATCCCAGTACTTGGGAGGCAGAGCTAGGTGGGTCACGGGTTCAGCAATCTAGCAAACCTGTCAATGACCTATTAAGACCTTGTTTCAAAACAAAATTTTTTTTAAATTGGGCTGGGGGTATATAGCTTGGACATAGAATGCCCCTGGGTTCAGTCCCCAATACCACACACAAAACAAAACAAAACAAAAACAAAGGCAAACAAAAAACAGAGATCCAATGTTTGAAGACCTCTCAAAGTTTATCTGGTATTAATTTCCAAGAGATTTTCAGAAAAGCCCATTTTTTTCCTCAGCATTTATTTCTGTGGGTTATTGAATGCCAAACCATTTTGAATGACTTAAAAACAGGTGGTGCATCTGATGATTAGTGATTCATGCTCCTCACAATTGATTGAATTATTTTCCCATAATTATTTAGTCTGGGCAGCCAAATTGCCCAATCAATTAGGGTAATTGAGTTCAAGATGAAGTTCCAATTCTTAGTACTGCCAAGGTATACTATAGCGTAATCTTCAAATTAAATGAAAGAAAAATGAAAGGGCAGATGGTAAAATTGTGAAATATTTCATCTGTATTTTGGCAAGATGACAACTTTTACTCATTTTGAATAAGAGCACACATCAATCACCTTTTACATGGATTTTTTAAAAATCAGAAATAGGTTGGCGAAATATGACAGAATGTTGATACGGTTAATTCAATTCATCTTTTTGGATCTCTGGTTCCCTACCTGTAGGAGATATAGCAAATAAAAATACGTCTAAAATACTTTTACATGATGTGATGAGGCCCTGGCTGTTGAGGGTACCTGGGCTCAAACCCCAGCTTTGTCATTTACTGGTGGGGAGGTATTGGGTGTGTACTTAGCCTCTATGGGCTCAGTTTCTTTCTTTCTTAAATACAACATTGAGGTATAAGAAAATGCCTTGCATAGTGCCTACTACTAACGACCAGCAATCCCCTACATCATTAGACCCCTGATAACAAAAGCTTGAGTTTCCATAAAACCTGCATTTCTTACTAGAAGATGGCCCTTCTCTTTTCCAATCCTGACTTTATTAGGCAGTGGCAAATAGAGTTCCCAACAGACAGGAGTACTTAGTAAGAAAAAACAATACCTCCTAATTCATCAGAAGAAGCACATACAGTTGTGAAATTGCTATGCGTCCTATACTTTGGTAGTGGTTGAACTGAGCGTGTCTTATATTTTTTATGGTCCTTCAGAATTTTGTTTAAAATAAGCATGCTACTGATGTCTATAAAGTTATGAAAAAGCTATGGCAAGCAAAAGGTACCTTTGTGGTAGACTTATGTTCAACCACAAGTGAAATTCATATCTTAATGATACGTTGAAATAAGAAGGTTGAATATTGAGTATAAAAATCCTTTAGAGACACCTTTCAAACACCCTAGTTGTTCACTTTTGATTCCACCCCACTTATTCTCACTTCCTGGCATATATCATCCCTATGCTGTATTCTGGCTGAGTTTTCTTTCTTTGATTCCTGGAAGTGGCTCCCTTATGCCAACTCTTAAGACTTAGTCTAGACTGACTCATTTTCATAAATTGGTCTCTATCTTTTCCACCAATTTCTCTTACTTAAGTTGGAACATAGGATTAACTTAAATATTGACAGTTTTCCCTAAATAATCTGACCCATTGTCTAGCTGGTATTCTAATACTCTCCTCCCACCTTCTACTCTTAATACTATTTATTACTTTATACTAGACTCTCAATTCAGTACAGTACATATTTACTGAATCCATATTCCTAAATCTTCTAGGAACATGTGGTCTATATAACAAAGAATGAAGTGTCTGGATAAACCAGGAAACAATTGTAATAATACAAATCTGAACTACTAAAACCATAGTAAAATTAATCTGACTAAGGCTTATGGGCACTTATTTATTATACTCACTATTTTATAGAACATTTGGATTAGTTTTCTTTTTAATCTTTTAGCTTTAAGCTTTTAAGGACTGGAGTCAAAGTTAAGTATTTGCCATTTATTTCAAACTATAAATGGAGTAGATGTTAGATGCCCATGAGGTATTACATTTAAGTGGATTAGAAAATCCTCAAGTCAATCTAGCCAACTTTTTTGTCGCCTACTCTGAATAAGGCACAGTGTTACTATTCTAGGGCATAAAATAGATAAGTTCCCATCCCCAACCTCCTGAAGAAACTTACCTGAGACATATTTTACAATTTGATACAAAGTGTTTTGATAATAAAGCCAATAGTATATGAAAAAATACATGTATAATATTAGGTGTCAAAAATAAAAAAAATAGATTTCACTTTTGTACAGAAATGTCTACTGCAGGGTTTTTTAGGATTAGATTAAATGTTAAAAAGTACATTGGCAGAGGCTGGGAGAAGGGGTAAATGGGAAGATACTGGTCAAAGAATATGAGCCTTCAGTTATAAGGTGAATAAATTCCGAGGAGCTAAGGTATAGACTGATGATTTAGATAATAAAACAGTATTGTATACTTTAAATTTATTAAGAGAGTAGATCTTAAATGTTCTTACCATACAAAAAAGTAACAATGTAAGGTGATGAATATACTAACTAACTTTAAGGTGATAATCATTTCACAATTTTATATATATATATAAAATTTTATATATACATGTATATCAAAGCATATATATAATTATATATATAAAATTATATATGTATATCAAAGCATCATATTGTTTCACTATATATATATATATATATATATATATATATATATATAAGCATCATATTGTACATCTTAAACACATAAAATTTAGCAGTGTGTGGTGGCTCACACCTGTGTTCCTAGTACCTGGGAGGCTGAGACAGGAGGATTGCAGGTCTGTATGCCAGCCCTCGGTAACTTAGCAATAACCTGTTTCAAAATAAAAAATAAAATAGGGTTGTGGGTGTATCTCAGAGGTAGAATTCCCCTGGGTTCAAGCCCTAGTAGTGTGCACACACACACACACACACACACACACACAATACATATGATTTATTTTACTTGTCAGTTATACCTTAATAAAGCAGGAAAAAAAAGATGTAAAAAGAAAGTACAGAACACAGGTAAGATGTATGATAAATGTCAGCTATTATTTTGGAGAGTAAGAAGATGTGTAGTACTTAGGAGGAGAGGCTTGGGGAATCATTCAAACCTGGATATGAATATCAGATGGGGCTGCTCACTGCCTTAGTTATCCCAGGAAAGTGGTTCATGCTCCCAGGCCCAACAAGTCAGGAAGCTATATTTATGTGGTGTCAAAACGCACATTTTTCAACATCCCTATATTTCACTAAACAGAGTGATTAGGAGAAAAGACCAGTGTGAGTCCACTGAAAAAACAGGTGTACATTTTTGCATTTGCAGAGTAATAGATACAGAGGACATTGTTGTCAGCTCTATTGGGTAGTTTAATTGCACATTTAGCTTTAAATTTTAGGCTAAAAAGCTTGCTAACAGCCCTTTATAAGTGCTTCTAGTTGATAGACATAGTGAACAACACAGTAAATTTGTGAATCTCTAAGAAAAAAAAATCTAGCTAAGCTATATAATTAATAAGAAGTTATTTCCCAACTTCTCAATTTTGGAATTGCTCAGGAGCCAGCCTTCAAACCTTGGGAGTTTTGATCCTTTCTCCAACATTTTTCTAAGGCATGATTTCTATCAAGTAGTGATCAGACACTATTCCAATAATTCCAGACAGAATTTACCAGATGCATATGCCAAAAACTGCCTAGGCAGGTGACAGAGGCTTGGGCTTTGAGTTGGACAATGGATTGTGGTTAGGGCCATCGTCTACTCAGAGAATGACAGTTCTGTTCACATTTTCAGATTAGACAAACATACAAACCTACAAAGGAAATTAAAATAAAGCAAACACTCCCTCCCCCCACAAAAAATCACTTTAAGCTGCACAATTCACAATAGCCAAACTATGGAAGCAGCCAAGATGTCCATCGACAGATGAATGGATTACAAAACTATGGGATATGTACACAATGGAATTTTACTCAGCCATAAAGAACAAAATCATGTTCTTTGCAGGGAAATGGATGCAACTGGAAAACATTATGTTAAGTGAGATTAGCCAGTCACAAAGAGTAAAG
>PVLC010036364.1:0-15871 GCA_004027655.1 Graphiurus murinus
TTCCCCTTCACAGCCAAGGAGAACCCAGATCTTTGGTTGCAAAATGTCTGGTCTCTTGTTTGGCCAGGTAGGCCTCATGGATGGAGGGAGAAGGTATGGTAATTCTTTGCAAGTAAACCCACAGCAGTGATAAACCAAGCCATGAATTAACGACTCCATAACCATGCTCCTATAGGAGTAGAAATCAGATACAGCTCATTCCTTCACAGTGTTTGGGAAGACAAGAGAAAGAGAGCTGAATTTCCTCATGTTCCTGTTGAATGATCACCTGTGGCCTGGTTTAAAGATGCAGAGTCTAGTCTGGGCACTGACAAGTGGCTTCTTGTCTTCCACAGGTGTGGCAGTGTGGTGGAAGCGTGGAGGTCCTGCCCTGCTCACGGATTGCCCACATTGAGAGAGCCCACAAGCCCTACACAGAGGACCTCACCGCCCATGTCCGCAGGAATGCCCTCAGGGTGGCTGAAGTCTGGATGGACGAATTTAAAAGCCATGTCTACATGGCATGGAACATACCCCAAGAGGTAGGAAACCCTAGTGGGACTGGGTTTCTTAGGGGGTTGGTAGGAAAACAAAATAAAATGTGAGATGAAGTTTTTCTTCCTATGGGTCAACCAGAATCTCATTTGCCATGCTAGAATAGACTGTCAACCCAACAATATGCTACATGTAGAAAAGGGACTGACTCTCAGGCTCTAAGCCATTTCTTAACCTCATCTCCACCATGATCAGCATAATTGAAGGAAAACTGGTTCTCTCTGAACCTCAGCATCTGCATTTTAAGATGGACCAGTTTCCTTCCAGCTCCCGATCTTCAGCTTCTCTGGCATCAGATAGTTTATCGTCCAGGATTATAAGTATACCAATAATGACAACAGTTCACAAAATGCACCTTGATCTCCATGTAGACTGGATTCAAGCTTCCCCATTGACCATGCTTCTCCTTTGACCAAAGCAATAATCAATATCCATATGCCTGTGGGATTTCCTGAGCCACCTGGATGAGGATGGTATATACTCCCATAGAAACTCTCCTTGGGAAAACAGCATTTTTCTGGACATTTTTAGGTTGTTTCTGACCTTCCCAGGACCCACTTATTCCTGCCATTGTTGATCTCTATCCTTCCAGCCACCTACACTTAACAAGTGCCAGAGGAAAAGTAATGTTTCTTTGGTTGTTTTGCTCAGTCCTACCAGGTGTCATATGGAAACAGCTTTGGAATGCTGAGTTGGGAGAACCCAACAGATGTTGGCTGCAGGATTCCAACCTGCTTACCAGCTTGTCTGCCTGGATTTCACTGCTTATCTTGTATTCTGTGTGACAGAGCTATTGACTGTCTGACCTCTTCTTTCCTTCCAGGGTTGAGGTGTCATCCCCTGGGAGTCTTAGAAAGCCTCAGCTCTCTTTCTAAGAGGGAAATTATTGATTTTTGCTTAAAGTTTCTATATGCAGGCTTTGTACCCTAAGCTTTCTACCAAGTTAATATTGCTCTGGCTAAATTGGTGAGAAAGTATGCTGAACCATGGGTGAGTGCTTTAGGCAACCTCTCTCCACAGCTACCACCATGGGAAAAGGGACTTGAGTTGGATTGCACACTCCTGCAATCAGTGAGATTTCAGCAGTCAGGAGGAAAGAGGAGGAGCCAGAGAATATCAGCCAGAGTGCAACCAGAAGTATCCCAGGATTTCATCCTTGCAGCCATTGTTTCTAGGGAAACCGCTACATTTTCTGGACTTTTCTATGGGTGTTGGATCACAGTATTCTGCACAAAGTGCTGAGCCCTACTGTGGGTGTCCCCGTATGCAAAAATGTTAAAAGCACTTGGAAGCGCCCCAGGATCTCACCAGTGAACATCATAGACCCCCAGGCTCTGCCTGGGACTGGAGTCTGCCATACTCCTGCCCCCAGTAAGCCAATGAATGATAGAGAAGTGTGTGAATAAAAAGAATTGAGAGATGCTGACACTCAGTATATGCCTGTGACTCCTCAAGGGGATAGTTCTAACCAAATCAAGTTGGTGTAGGGAACTGAACAGATGAGAAGTTTTGCTCAGGATAAAGCCTTAGGTAGGGAAGGAATGGGTCCGTATATTTCCTTTTTTTAATTTTTTTAATTCGTGCATTGTAACCATACATCTTTGTTAGGTACAAGCTGGTAAAGGCATACATTCACACATTTCTCATTTAACCCTTCCCCAGTTCTCACCCCACTCCCTCCCCTCCTTCCTTCTCAGGTTCAGTTTAGTGATTGATTTTGATGTTTGTGAAAGTACATCATGTGCATTTGGATGCCCTCTCCACACCTTCAGTTAAGTCAACTTCTTTGTTCATCTGAGGTTTCTCCTTCATCTGGAGTCCTTCTTATACCCTGTCTTCTCCCTAGCATCCACATATTAGGGAGAACACACGATTTTTTTTTAAATTTTTTTTTACTGACTAATCTCACTAGACTCTTTTGTTAACTTCTGTGTCTAGATTCCCCCTACTTTCTCTTAAGCATCTGCAGAGTCAACACTTTTTCATCTCATTAATTTCTGAAGTCACATCCAAATATTCCATCAAAACTGCTTTTTATAAAGTCACCATGGACCCTCTAAATCCTGAATTTAATGGACATTTTTAAGCCTTTAATCTACAGGAGTCCACCTTTATCTGTGAAGTTCGATAGTACCTTGGCTCCATGATTCCACGCCCTTGAATCTCATCTCTCCTTCCTCCTTGTGGGTTTCTCCTAGCTCCATTGGTATCCTGTGTGCTTCCCAGGGAGGCATCCCCGGCTGACTGCTCTTGTTTTATGCCATCTCTCTGGGTAATTTCATATGCTCTTGGATTTCACTACCATCCATATGTTGATGACTTCCATTAATTAATATCCCCAGCCCTACTTTCACACTTGCATCTCCAATGCCAACTGGATACCTCCTGGTGTTCCCGCTGGCACTCAGACTGAATTCAATCAAAACTGAGCACATCTTTTTCTTCCATGTCTGCTCCTATTCTTATCCTCTGTTTCAGCTCCTGGTGGAACCATCTGCCCAGACACACAAGCTTAAAATTGATCTTCGTCCTTTAATCCTCCTCTCTCAATCCCCTTTCAACCATCACTGGGCCTTCCCTTCTATTCTGCCTCCTGTCCTGTCTGAGTTCATGCCTTGCTTGTCCCTCTTCAGTGGGCTTCAATTAGTTCCCCTGGCTCAAATCTTTCCCTGTTCAAAGTATCTTTCACACCACCCAGATTATCTTTAAAAAATTCAGTGACATGTCATTACTCTGCTTAAATCTTTAAAGAGTTCTCTACTGGGTACAAAGTCAAGCACCAAGTACAGTGTTTGACATGCACCCCACGTTCCTGTGCCCTCCATCTATATCTCCAGCCTCATTCCCACTACTTCTTGTTTAGGGTGTGTGGACCAGGGGAACTGCCCACAGCCTGTGTACAGTGTGTACCACACTGTTTCTCACTTGCATGCTTCCTTATTCTGTTCTCTCTGCTTGGAATTCTCCATCCTCTACCTCTTTCCCATCCCTTAACCCCATCAAATCTTCTCCATCTTGGTAAGCTCAGCTCTGAGGACCCTTCTTATAGTAAGCAAGTGCCCACGAGGGAAGTGCTGTCCCTCTTATACATCCCCCCTCTCTCACCTGCTCCTCTGCCACATTCAGTGCTGAGTTTGTGAGAGGCCAGGGAAGCCTCTTGCATCCTTCTACTTCAATTGAAAATCAATTTGCTTATCAATACACAGAAAGTTGGCTTGCATCAAAGCATCAATATCTTCTCAAGCCAGATTCAGGAACTTTAGGCTAGCCCCTGTTTCTCCTGCTAAGTGCCAGGGATGCTCATGTGATGCTGAGATCACCACCTTTATTTAAGGTTGGCTACAAGGAATTTTATGACCATGTGACAGGAGTACTGGCATTGGGGGGATGGTGGCTAAGTTTGTTAGTTTCCTGAGGCTGCCAAAATAAATGACCATAAACTTGGTTGCTTAGAAAGACCAAAATTTATTCTCTGACAGTTCTACAAGTCAGAAGTCTAAAATCAAGGGACCAAAAGGGCTATCCTGCCTCCAATGACTTTACGAGATAGTCCTTCTTTGCCTCATTCAGCTTCTGGTGGCTCCAACATCACTTGGCTTGTAGCTGCTTCCCTTGGGTCTCTCCACATGGTCCTATCTACACTGTGTCTGATTGTGTACCAAAATCGTCCTCTTCATTCTCTTATAAAGATATCCATCATTGGATTTAGGGTTTACCCTAATCTTGAGACCTCAAATTAATTATATCTTTAAGTAAGCTGTAAAGTCACATTCAGAGGTTACCGGTAGAAATGAATTTTGGAGGGAGAAAGCATTTGACCCACTACACTAAGTATTTGGAAAAAGAGGAAATGGTGTTTATGTTTTCTAATAATAGATACCCAGGTGACCTTCTCTGGGGTTAGCTTATTTCTCAATTTATGATCCCTGCTTTGAAAAAGGATTTGATGCAATTTATAGTAAACTCACAGTGAAGACATGTTGAACCATGTCTGAACCAGAGAAAAAGTCAACTAATAAATAGGAAGGGGAACGGATCTTGATATCCAGAAATATACACTGAGCAAGGGCTGATCTTGAGCTTTCTAGAGATAAAAGTAGAGAGAGTCACCTGATGGATTATTTCTCTCTCATCTTAGATCATAAAGGGAAAGACAAACTCTACTCCAGTTCTGAGTACAGGAAGAAAGGTTTCTTATAGGATCCCATAATTTTAGGAAGGCAGAGGCCTTCCTGAGAGATTCTGCTGGTGGCTCCCTGAAAAAGCTGAGATATGGTGTTAGCTTGTAGTCATGTGAAAGTGACCATAGCACTCAGGGAGAAGGAATTAATGGGTCTGGGCACAGCATTGTGATATAAAGATAAAGTGCAGAGAAGTGTGAAGAATTAATACTTAACAGATCCCTTGGGGTAGAAGCTGTGGTTAGGTTGCATTGATTATCAGTTACTGTATTCACCACTTCATAAATATTTTCCAAACTTATTTCAGTGGTACAGTTCAAGCACAGAGCTAGGCTGGGGAACAAAAATGTAGGCACTCTCCAACCCTAAAGGGCTGGAGTCTAGCAGAAAAAGACTCAGAGAACAGCCAGTGGACAGGCTGGGGCAGGAGCAGACAGAATGGCAGAGAAATCAACAGTATATTATCAAAAAGAATTGGGAAGATGGGTCCTTGCTGAAATGGACTGCAGGGACCTGGAATTTAGACCTTCAGAATAATGCAGGTTCAAATTTGCATATTACCTGAACCCTGATTGGTGAAAATAAATATATTTCTTCTATGTTAAAATTTTACTTTTACTCAAGTCCTCCCAAAACTTGTTATGATCACATCTAGGTAAATACAACCACCTTTGTGATTTTCCTCAAACACCTCAGACTCAAACTCTGTCAATGTCCTGATCTACCCAATTCCAGTTATTTGGTCCCTGGAATTGCTTGAACTGGTGAGCTCACACAGGCAGCACATGGACATTGTGTGTGTGGGAGAGAGCTCCATACCTGTCTTCCTCTGCCTCCACTCTGGCTGGCATCTTATAAAATGCCCTTTGCCCTACCTGGTCCTTGGCTTCATCCCCATCATGATATCCTCTGAGGTATCTCTGGTCTCCATCTGATCCCTAGCTAATGTACACTCCCTGCCCCCAGGCCTCATCCTCTGCCATCAGCCCTTTCTTAACCAATTCTGCACCCTGCCCAGCAGCAGGGATGCAGGCCTGGGAATCCTCAGTGCTACCCATGCTTCTCTGGGACCACAAAAGTGTGGGGGTGCCTCTGTCCCTCTCACTCATGAACACATTCATGTCTCCATTGCTGTCCCCAATGGCTTCACTGTGAGGTGGCTTGGGGACCTCCTCCACAATGCACCTGAGAGGTGAGAAACACAATTATGCCCTACAATAAGATCCATCTGCTTAAGGAGAGTCTGTTTCCATCACAAGGACATGGTCTTAGGAGGCAGAAGGGCGGGATCTTCCACATGTGTAATATAAGGTGAAACACATACACCCTAGACTGAGGATGATCAACTTCAAACCTCAACTTTATGGTTTACTAGCTGTAAAGCTTTGGACAAGTTTCTGAATGTTATTGGAACTCTTTTTGTCTCAATTCCTTATCTATAAGTGAGGATTATATAGTGCTACAATATGGGTTTAAATGGGATGCTATTCATTAAGAAAAGTATAAATAAATACAAATACATAAACATGTTTTGCTTAGAATAGGGCCTAGTACACTGGAACTATTATGTAACCTTAGCAGTTATGATCTTCAGGGATGGTATTAGAATTCACATTTTTACATTTTCAGATCTTTCCTCTTCCCTCTCCCTCTGATCCACAACTCAGAATCTCTCCTCTTATCTCTTGAGGTAGGGAAAATCCTTACTCAGACCATATTCTTCCCATTTCTTTACTTAGACTATACCTTTTTTCATTTAAAAATCTAAGGATTCAGCATCTTTATTTTCAATGGCTTTTGATGACATTCCCCACTGATGCCTATGTCATGTTTCAAAGTCCAAATAGGGATGGCTATAAGGCTAAGGTATGTGTTGGGGAATACATGAATTATTACATAGTCCTTTGACCAGAAAGTCTCTGAAGCTCTCAGTTGGGGGCACTGGGTCATACTAAGCTGAGGTTTGGGGAGAAGCTGCAATCTGATGGTGGCTTCATCTCTGCCTCTGCTTCCTTGTGCAGGACTCAGGGATCGACATTGGAGACATCACTGCAAGGAAGGCTCTCCGGAAACAGCTGCAGTGCAAGACCTTCCGGTGGTACCTGGTCAGCGTGTACCCAGAGATGAGGATGTATTCAGACATCATCGCCTATGGGGTGGTAAGGAGCCATCCTCATTGGGGTTTCATTTAGATGCAGACAGAATGCAGGACCAGAAAGAGCCACAGAGAAGAAGAAGGGAGGGAACAAACCCCTTGGCCACCTAGTGGGAACTCTGATCCACCTGGGGACTCAGGGCTGGTTTCTAGACCTATGAGATAGCCTTTGCTTTCACAGCCAGAACCTCTCCATTCCCTTGAGAGGGGTATTTGCCTCTTCTTTGTAGTCCTAATCAATTCAGCTGTGAACCCTCACCTGCATATTCTACTTAATAAAACACATAAAGAGACAGCTTAAGATTGCAAAGTAACATAACCAACACTACTGTTCTCCCAGCTGGAATGCCTGGGGTACCACCCTGGGAGATCCCTCACCCAGGTCTGATGCCCCCACTCATACTCCCTGCAAGGAACTCTGATAAACAGAGTCTTCTTGAGTTCACTGTATTTTGAGGAACATTGTGGTCGTGCTTTTTGACAGGCACACAGCATTACTCCTCATTGGGAGGCAGCGAGGGGCAGGGGGCAGAATGTAGGGTTTGGAGTCAGACAGATGTGGTTCAGATCTTGACCTCTTCCCAGGCAAGTGTCTTTATGTCTGTGGGCCCCAGTTTCTTCATATGTTAAATTGGATAAATGAATACTGGCCTCAAAGGAGAGAAGCAAATCTAAGATATATAAATGTATTTTCTAAGGTTAAAATATTTTAGACATGATAAACTCTCATTCTTCCAATATTCCCAGGCCCCTACAACTCTTAAGATATTTTCAGTGGTATCTTGATTGATTTTTAGATATCTCACCTGGTTTTTACTGACTTATAGTCTGAAGACACATAAGGATTTTTTTCTCTATGAGAGTTTAGCCCTTGAGAAAATTACATGTTACTTATATTCTCTTTGTATCATAGATGAAGAAATGGAAAAGTAAAAAGTGATTTTCCCATGATTACATAATAATAATCCACACTGATGCTCAACAGTGAAACTGAGTTTAAAACATCAGCTTTCTTGACTTTGTAGCATTTCTCCTCAGTCCTTTTCTGATATCCCAGGATAAAAACTTAAAGGAAGAACCAAGGCCTCTTCTTTGATGCTCTGTGATCTCTGCTCAGTTAAAGGGCTGCCTCAGTAGGGAATGTAATACTCAGAGCGTTTGCCTGGGAGTGGGAAATGTCTTCGCTGAAACATTGGACTCAGCGTTCTCTACGGGCCTCCTAATGTTATCATCCTGAGATTCTAAAGGACTCAGAGCTGAGACCCAGAACTGACCCTGCCAAGGTCTCTGTTATCCAGGACTCCAGCCTGTAGGAATGAGTCCTATCCTCCCTTGAGAGTGCCCATACATGACTGACATGTCCTAGGAGAACTGCTCAATGACCTCTTGCTTCTCAACATCTCAGTCTGGTGGAATTTCGAGGTCAGAAAACACCTGAACTGGTGCTGTCCTTTGTTAACTGAGGCTCAGATCCTGCTATCACCATGGAAACATCTTGCATTTGGAAGCATTCATCAGACCCCTCTACCTCACCAGAAGTACCCAAGGACACAGCATTACTGAGTCCACACTCTGTCCCATAGCAAGAAGTGTGTGCTGCTTAGCTATGGTGGGTCCCAGTCCTAAGAGGATAGTGATGCTCCAGAGAAACTATTAGCTCTAAACCTCTATGAGTTGAGGCCCGATTCTGGACTGACTGATGCTTCTAATAGTCTATTGGCTGTAGCTGAACAGAATTAGCCAAATTCACTCAGAGAGGCAGAGCAAGCAATAGCAGTGGAGGAGTGTGCATGTGGTTACTGCGCTTCTGGGTCTTGGCCAAAGGGATGCTCATGGTCCAAGCAAAAGTATGTCATCTTACATACATATGCAGCAGCTTTGTCAAGTAATTCCTTGACACCAGGCCCAGAAACATTTGGCTGACCAAATAGTAAGTGGCATGTACAGGGTTATAATCTAGATTTGTCCGATTCCACAGCTCAGACTGTTTTCAGTGTGTCCTGCTGCAAGGTGTTTGCCCATTATTCCAAAAGGCTGAGCTGTACTAGCCATCCCTGTGGCTGACAGAGGTCTCTGAGCCCCTGCATATTCATCTGCCAGCCACGGTGTAGGACGCAGCCAGCCTCTCCTCCCTCCACCTTCTCCACAACAATGTCAGTATCTAGGCTCCTACATGAACAGAGACATGCTTGCTTGTCAGTGGAGGATAATGAACCCTTAATGGTGGTATAAGGGTAAAGATGGGCAAAATGGACGCAGCCATGAGAGCAAGAGAATTTACTAGGTCTGAATTGTTGTTCCTGGTAATTTTTATTCTAAATTGGAGAGATCAGATATTTTTTGGGGGGTGGAGTTTATTTTTTTCCTTTTTCTTTTTCCAACTCATGCTCAAACTACAAGCATCAGGTCAAATAAGTCTCTCAACTGAACCAGTGTCAAGTCTATAGCCCAGGTCATTAATTCACTAACAGGTCCCATTACTATGACTCCTGCAGGAAAGGACCTGTGGGAACCACTGTGTGAACATAGGCTTCTCCTGCATTACTGAGCTTCATATTGCGGAGATGGGGTGGCCTGCTCTGGTGCTGAGCATAGAGAAAGAAAAGCATGGGGAAGTAGACATGCCTGGCTTCTGCACATTTGCTTTGCCACTTACTTGCTGTGTAACCTTGACAATGTGCAAAACATTAATGGTTATAGTAACCCATTTCATAAGGCACTTTTTACAGTCTCAGGATTGGAGTCATTTGCATGATGGATAGAGGCTGGACTTTGGAGTCAGACAGATGTCAGTTCTGCCACTTGTCTGACTATGATGCCATACATTTGGAAATGCCATTCATTCATTCATTCATTCATTCATTCATTCATTCATTTTCTTCATGTATTCATTCAACAAGTAGCAACTGTCTACTCTGTGCCCTGGCCCATGTGATTCATACACAGCGAGAAAGACTAAGACCGGTCTGATAACTAATAGGGAACAGGCAAGTGAAGAAGCAACAAAAATGCAAAACGTCAGGAGCTACAGGAAGAGGAACAGGTGACATGAGGAAGTGCCCACAAGTGAGAATAGCCTTACAGACAGGAAAGTTAGGCAGCTAGTTAAGATACCACACTTCTTTCATCCTCAAAAGAAAAAAATATTACTAATGTGGCTAGCTCATTTTGAGAGTTAGGTGTGAGATACGTGGTATCTGGCACATGGGTGAGTTCATGAAATCTGGTTTCCCAAAGTGGCTTTCAGGAAAGTTATGGCAGTAATGATAGCAGCTAACAACTGTTGGCGCTTTTGCTGTTTGTCCAGTGCTATGTTAAGTACTTGCAGATATTGTTTCATTTAGTCCTCATAACAGTCCTGTAAGGTTATCTAGGCACTATTATTATCCTAGTTTAGAGGGTAGAAAACAGGTGTAAGGAGTTGTGTTGCTTTGTCCAAGACCACATAGCTGGATCCAGGACTCCATCCCAGCCTGACTCTCCTCACTGCTTCAGCACACACCTACTTAATGGGGGAAGAGATGAAAAAGAGCCCAAGAGGACTCTTAAGGAGACACGAACCCCCTCACCCAGAGGCCGGCTTTAAGAACTCAGGGAGAAGCCAAGCCTCGCATCAGGGCTCCCCGAGCCTTTCTCTTTGCCATACCAGTTGGCAGGTCTTGCTAGTGGGTTAGAGTGCTTGGCATTAGGTGTGACACCTGCTTCTCAGTGAGCTGCAGGTAAGTCCAAAGCATACTTAGAAGTTCTCCTCCCACAAAGCCAAGCGTAGAGGTGGGTACATTATACAGGACTACTGCCTAGATGCTTCTGGGGCCCCTGCCTGGGGAGAAAGCACACATTCATATGCACTTCTTCAGAATATTTAAGCTATAAGTGTGGGAGTTAAGCTGCTGTAATCCACTAGAGCAAAGTATTCAACTTGGTTCCTTGTCCCCTGTGAAGAACAGGGTTTTCACAGAGCACACATGGGTCTCTGTTCCATTTCAGATTCCTTGATTGAGTTCATACAACTCTGCACAAGACTCCAGAACTACAATATCCAGCTGCTTTCTGTCCCTGGCCTTCCCCTAGCAAGATGACCCATCTGTGGTCCATTACCTCTGTCTGTGTGGAGTCTAGTCTCCAGTACCCTGTTGTAAACAGAGGGATTTATGTTGCTAAGAGAAACCCAGTCAAGCCAATTCAGGTTCAGATGAGTGGGTGGGGTGAGGGCACCACAGCTCTTTATGAACACAGGAACTGAAGTATGGCTGGACAGGGGCATATGACCTGGGGGCCACCAAAGCTATGGCAGGGGAAAAACATCTCTCTTGTGTCTGATTCTATCTGCCTTGTGTTTTATTTCATCCTTGCTCACAACTGGCTTTCTCTCCTTGCCCATGGCCCAAAGGGTCTCCCTTAATCTCAATAGTCCCACAGTTCTAGTGGCTATCGCCCACTGACCACAGTCTCTGGTTCTCATTTAGATTCCCATTTGGGATAACAGAATGATGAGATGGTCAAGTTTCAAAGAGACAAGGGAGGAGAAAGAAGGAGAGAAACAGAATTACTTGTTCATTCTAAATTGTGGGTAGGTGCCCACTGGGTAGTCAACTGTGGCTGGTGAGTAGGGCCATGTGGACTATGGGCTGTCCTTCCTAAGGGCTAAGAGAAGGCCCTCTTTTTAGATATGGCCTATTGATTGCCAATACTGTGGATCCATGCTCCTGTAACTGAGGATAAAAGATACATATGTTTCCTGTTCTCACCCCCACCCCATTCTCCCAGTGATCCTCCTATCCTTGCGGTATCTGCAAGAGGCAGAGAAGGCTTGGTACCAGAGGATCTCCCAGGCCTCCAAACAGCTGACATGTTGCCCACTTCCCCCAAACTCTCAAGAGTGGAGACTTCTCTTAGGGCCCCTTAAAAGTCATTATGCCCCCCATAAAGAAGTGGAGGGGGTGAAGGCCCTCACACCATCTTGCATATGCATACACTTATAACCTTTTATCTTTACCCAGAGATTTCAGCTCCCCACAGTCAGCTTGCTGTTTAATAAGATATGAATGGAGGCCAGTCTTCCCTTGCACCTTTATGTAAAGCAAAGCTTGTGCCTGATGATACAAGCCTAGTGTTCAAAGGAACTTGGGTTGATGAAGGAGATGAGTCTGTCTCAGGGGAATGTTTGTTTCTCCTGAGTTAATGCATTTGTCTTCTCTCTTCTCTCCTCTGATGTTCAGCTACAGAATTCTCTGAAGACTGATTTGTGTCTTGATCAGGGACCAGATACAGAGAATGTTCCCATCGTGTACATCTGCCATGGGATGACACCACAGGTGAGTCCTCCAAGCCAGCCCATGTCAAAGGGTGTGCACCTGAGTGTCTGGTGTCGGGGAGAATCGCTAAATTCTGCCATGGCTGCTGAGACAAGAGGCCTCTGGTTTTTACCAGAAAACATTCCTATAATCCTTAGAAAGCAGCTACACCTGGAAGGAGACCGAGAGAGTGGGTACTAGAGAGCAATGATCCTCTGGAGTGGGAAGGAGGAAAGGAACAAATTTCTAAAGAGGAATCTGTGCCTCCTTTGGGGAGGCTGTGGGTAAATCACAATCTTAGCCTGGAAGCCTATCCCTTCTCTAAGGGAGGGAGCCCAAGGTTTCCCTGAACTCCCAAATATGTCTAAGTCCCTCCAAAGCATCAGGCTTTCAGGCTGTGTCCTAGAACAAGTCATAACTGAAGCTAAAATTTATAGTCATGAGACTCCTTTCTACCTCTATAACCCACTCCTGGTGGAGAATAAACAGCAACTACCAGGAAAATAAGTCATCCTTTAAAAATTCCCTATTCTAAATCTGGGCTTCAGACACAAAAAGAGGATGCCAAAACACAGGCAAAAGAGAAAGCTTATTTAACAAAGTACAATCATTGGTCAATATGCCATAGAATGATCTATTTTTGATTGATATTACTTCTAGAGTTCACTTAATTCCAGAACAATGATTTTAAAATAATATTGTGTATATGTGTATTTGTGCAAGCACAATTCTGTGTTTAAAAGACTTGTTACTGCCTAAATACATGACTGAAGAGTATCACAACATGTGTGTCACCCTGTATATGAATGATGAGACTTCCTGGTGATTGTCCACCATGATCCTACCATCTTATCTTTTTTGTTGGCTACATTGCTGAGATATCACTGGCTGGTTAATCACAGGTCATGAGATCACACTATACCCCCACCTCACCTAATACAGTTACTCAGTCTTCATTATTATAAAATGGTGTGACATTTTTGATGGGTGAGTATCTTTATATAAACTTTTAAAAAACAAAACCTTTATTAAAGCAAAATTCCAACATATATCAAGCATTTACTTCTTTTGGAGAGAGATAAAAATAATTAATTTATTAAATATAACAAGTGCAGCTATTATTCCTTTTTTCCCCCAACATGAGTGCTTTCTCGTGTTTGTTTTAATTGACTTTTATTGGCGCATTGTAATCATACATCATAATGAGGTTCAGTGATAGGAACATACATGCACACAGGACTCTCTGGAGAAGATTATGCTAAGTGAGATCATCCAGTCTCAAAAAGTGATGGGTTGTATTTTTTCTCTCATATGTGGAAGCTAGAGAGAAATTGGGAAACAAAAGGGGCTTCAGATAAAAGAGGAGAAATTCCAGTGGCACGATGGATGGAGGGGGCTAAGAGAGGAGAGACTTGATGAAGGAAGTATGCTATGTATGTAGACAGAATTATAACGCCAATCTATGTAAAATTTTAATGGAAGTATAACATATATACAGAAAATAGATGAATTGTAAGTGTACAGCTTAATGAATTTCCACAGAATAAACCCACTCATATAACCAGCACCCAAATTAAATATATATATATATATTTCCCTAAGTTTGAGTTTTATATAAATAGGATTGTATAGCACAAACTTTCTTGTGTTGGCTTCTGTATTTGTGAGATATCTGTGCTGTTACATGTATTTGTAATTTGCTCATCTGTATTACTATGTCCTTCCTATCCCATGGTGTGAACATACAGTGGTTTACTATCCAGTCTACTGCTAATGGATCCTTGGGCTCCAGCCAGTTGGAAGTACTATGCATACTGCTACAATGAACATCCTTGCTCATGACCTATGGCTTATGTATATACTCATTTCTTTGGGATTTGTACAGGAGTAGAATCGTTGAGTCATAGGATAGGGATGATGTTTGTTCACTTTTGGTGTCATTGGCTCTATTAATCTACTCAGACTGCCAAAATAAAAGACCACAGGCTTGGTGGAATAAGCAACAAAATTTTTTTTTCTCATAGTTCAAAATTGAGATGCCAGCCAATTTGCAATTTGGCTTCTGATAGAGGTCTTCTTCTTGGCTTGTAGAGAGCTTCCTTCTTTCTGTGCTCACATGGCAGGGAGAAAAATGGTCTTAGCGAGACTCTGTTTCAAAAAAATAGATAAATAATAAATAAATAAAAGATTATAGTATTACCTACCCTGTAGGGTTGTTATAAGGATTAAATAAGTGGATGCACATTAAGCATTTATATAATGGATATTTGCACAATCATTGCTTACTAAATTTGGGTCATTATTATTACTACAAGATTAGTAAAGAGACTCAAGACTGTGTCTTTGAGCTAAAACAATAAGAACTGATTAGTCTAGAAAACAATAGATTTTTTTATTTTTATTTTTTTTGCAGTACTGGGAATGGAACACAGGGGCATTCTGCCTCTGAGCTATACCCCCAGCCATATTTTTTATTCTTTATTTTGAAACAGGGTCTCACTAAGTTGTGGAGTGCCTCACTAGGTAACTGAGGCTGGCCTCGAACCCAGATCCTCCGGTCTCAGCCTCCCAAATGCTGGGATTACAAGCGTGCGCCACTACGCCAGGTCTGAAAACAATAGATTTAAGGGGGATATGAAAACTCCTTCCAAATTATAAAGACATACATTTCTGGCTAAGCATAAGAAAACTTCCTAGTAGTTGCCTCGTGATAGTGCCTTCCTCGGTGCCTAAGCCAAGGTTGGTGGGCTCCAGGACCCTAGGAAGGGCTTCTGCATCTCTTAGACTCTTAAGTTAAGGAATCTCTAGGGCTTCTCCCATTCTGGAACTCTGAGTTTATAATTCATTACCCTTTGTATATGTGTATTCCTTTTTTCTGGGAGACTACTATGTGCCAGACACTGTTCTTGGCCCTTAGAGATGGTAACCAACCAGAAAAAACCATTGCCTTCATGAAGTTTACATCCTCTTGCCAGAGATAGATGTTCTCTATTTCCCAATCCTCAAGTCTTTGCCAAAGCCCAGATGGGAACTTATTCCTCTCATGAGCTTGCCTGCGTGACTTCATTTGAGCTCCATGTCTTACATTTCAGCCAGCCATGGTCAGAATGAAGGTGGAAGGAGGATAAATATGCAGAACCACAGGGGGTCCAGTTCATCCTGCTGACCTTGTGAGATGGTTAAATAAGTACTCATTGCATTCGAAAAAGCAATCATCTGCAGGCATTTTCTGAAAAAGGATGTTAGAATAAGATGGACAGATTAGGTACAAGTGGTTAATGTCCTACAGGGGAATAAAATTATAGCTTTTAGTGTGATCTTTTCTACCTAGGCAGAAATCTATGTGTTAGCATATAACTTCATAGTGTCTGAGCACTAATCAAAAGGTAAATAGCAAAGTCAAACACAGATATGGTTCCCTCAGAAAATTACATGCTCTTGGGTGGGCTGGTTAAACAATGCCCCAGTATGATATTGAAAAGACAGGCCACTGCCCTCCCCCTTCCTTTTGTCTTATTTCCAGGTTTTATAAACTGTTTTTACTCTTTTCACAAAATTTGTTGAGCCAGGCGTGGTGGCGCACGCTTGTAATCCCAGCATTTGGGAGGCTGAGACCGGAGGATCTGAGTTCGAGGCCAGCCTCAGCTACTTAGTGAGGCACTCCGCAACTTAGTGAGACCCTGTTTCAAAATAAAGAATAAAAAAAA
>PVLC010036365.1:0-15832 GCA_004027655.1 Graphiurus murinus
CCCATTGTCTCAGAAGCTCGGGGCAGGCAGATTCGTCTCTGGCCTGTGCTGAGGCATGTCCTGAGGTCGTATCCCCTGGCAGCTAGGTTGGACTGGTCTGCTCTGTTAACATTGTTTCTTCTCATCGTGTTCCTCCTTGGATTCAGGTAAATCAACTGTGTGTACAGTGTGGTTTCATTTGGCAGGTGCTCAGTAAATATTTGGGGAGTGAATAAGAGGTACAGCTCAGAGACATCCAGACAGGCGTAGCTGCTTTCTCCTTCCCTACTCTGAGAGCAATCAGATGGCACTACATTGGTTAGTTACACTGTGTAACAACCCCCCACAGTGGCTGTTTCACTGTTCCCCATGATTCTATCTGTCTGCTTGGGCTTGCCTGAGGCCTCCCCAAGGCAGCAAGGGGTGGGATGTTAATAGGTCTATAGTCACGAGTGCAGTTTCTTTGCAGGGACAGTGATGCCTGGGCCCTTCTCTCACTGCCGCTGGTCTCTGACACTCAAGCCTCCTAAAAAGTATAGGCGTGGCCAGGCATGGTGGTGCATGCCTTTCACCCCAGCTACTCCAGAGGCTGAGGCAGTAAGATGGCCTTTTTTTTTTGGTGGTGGTGGTACAGGGGATTGAACCCAGCATTCTACCTCCAAGCTACATCCCCAGTCCTATTTTTTTTTATTCTTTATTTTGAAACAGGGTCTCACTCAGTTGCAGAGGGCCTCACTAAGTAGCTGAGACTAGCTGGGGACCCTCTGGTCTCCGCCTCCTAAGTACTGGGATTACAAGCGTGTACCCCCATGTCTGGCTCCCGCTTATCTTTTTTGTTTTGTTTGTTTTTCCAGTACTGGGGATTGAATCCAGGGGCATTCTACCTCCACACTATACCCCCAGTCCTATTTTTTATTCTTTATTTTGAAACAGGGTCTCACTAAGTTGTGGAGAGCCTCACTAAGTATCTGAAGCTGGTCACAAACCCGGATCCTCCCGTCTCAGCCTCCCAAGTACTGGGATTACAAGTGTGTGCCACCACACCCACTGGCTCCCGCTTATCTTAAAATAAAATGAAAAGGGATGGGGGGGGTGCAGCTCAGTGGTAGAATGCCCCTGTGTTCAATCTAGAGTACCTCAAAAAAAGTCAAAGAAAAGTAGAGATCTAGCAGCCACCTGGCTGAAACTGGCGCCACATCTCTGTCCCAGGCCCAGATGCTGGGAGGGGAGCCCCCAAGAGTGTAGACAAAGTCACCATGGCCCTGGGGCGTTGCTGGGCCAAGTTGACGTTGGGGCTTATTCTTCATTTCCCAGGCCCTGGGTGACCTGCAGGAAGCTGTGGCCAGCTCTTGCACACAGGACATGTCTGTTCACCTCGCCCGCTTCTGTGACCAGTGCAAGCAGGACAAAGCCTGTGGCTTCCTGGCAGCCCAGAAGGGGGCCTACCCCATCATCCTGGCTGCCTGCAAGCTGGCCATGGCAGGTGACCAGGGCCTCCTGCTCCAGGCCCTCAGTGCCCTGTCAGCACTGATCAGTGGCCAGCCTGACCTCCTGGACACCCAAGGCCTGCAGCTACTGGTGGATACCCTCGCCCAGCACACTGGTGAGGCCGCTCTGACCTGCTCCGGCCTCCGATGTGTGCGACACGCCTGCCTGAAGCACGAGCAGAATCGGCAGGGCCTGGTGAAGGCTGGCGTGCTGCCCCTGCTGACCAGTGCCATTGTCCAGCACGGCCAGCAGGCTGACGTCATAAGGGAGGCCTCCTGGGCTCTGCGCATCATGACCTTCGATGATGACATCCGTGTGCCCTTCAGCCACGCCCATGACCGAGCCAAAATGATTGTACAGGAGAACAGAGGCCTGAAGGTGCTCATCGAAGCCATCAAAGGTAGGAGCAGCAGCCATCAGAAACACAGTGGGCAGATGGCTGTGGCCAGGGTGAGGCATGGCTCAGCACGAGCACATACTGGGTCCTGGCAAGACCCACACCAACAAAGAGATAGTAAACATCAGGGCCTAGGGCCGCTGTGGGCATGGCTGGCTCCAGGCTCCACTTGCTCTTGACTTCGTGTCCTACCCACATACTGCCCTAGTGGAAGTGAGTCTAGGACAGTTCCCAGTGGACGTGCTGGGCCATCTGTCACAGAGATGTGCGTCAGTCATCTGTCTGTGGGCGCCGGGGTGGGTGTCGGCCCATTCCTCTGAGCTTTGTCTGTGGTGCTGGCATTCCATTTCGCCCAAGTTAGCTTGGGCTGTATGTCCTTCTGTGGCTTCCTGTTGCACTTTGAAAAGTCATTCCCACCCCAAGACCATAAAAATAGTCTCAGATGTTTTATTTTAGTGGTATTATGGTTTTCTTTTTTTAGGTGAGACTGTCAGCCTGTCTGGAGCTTATTTGGACACAGGGTGGAAGGGTAGAGGGAGACTATACCGGTGGCTCCTGCATCGGCCAGCAGGGGGCAGTGCAGGTCCAGGCTGCCTTGTAGTCCCCAATGTCACCTGGGCCTTTCCAGGGCAGCAGGGGCCCCTCCAAACCCGCCTGCCCCTCCCCCAGCGTCCCTACTGTAACAGTGCTCTCTGCCCAACAGCCTTCACCGACAACCCCGTAGTCCTGAGTGATCTGTGCGGCACCCTGTCTCGCCTGGCCGTCCGCAATGAGTTCTGCCAGGAGGTCGTTGACCTCGGGGGCCTCAGTGTCCTCGTGACTCTGCTGGCCAGCTGCCACAACCACCAGGTAGGCCCAGAGCCAAGAGGGTGCAAAGCTCCCTGGCCTGGCTTTGATTCCTTGTTCCCCTTGATGAGGGCTCTTGGCCTCCTCTGTCCTAGCCAGTGGGCCAGGGCATTACCAAAACAGGTCACCCTGTCTGCAAACCCAGAACCAAAGGAGTTTGCTTTGTACTAAGTTTGCAAGGTGGGAACTAAAGTTTCAGAGCAAAACAAACCTACCTGCCTTCTTATACTATCTTTTTTTTTGTTAGGGATTGAACCCACAGGCATTCTACCTCTGAGCTACACCCCAGCCCTTTTTTATTCTCTTTTATTTTATTTTATTTTTTGTGGTACTGGGGATTGAATCCAGAGGCATTCTACCTCTGAGGTACACCTCCAGCCCTATTTTTTATTTTTATTTTGAAATAGGGTCTCACTAGGTTAATAAGAGTCTCACTATTTGCTGAAGCTGACCTTGAACCTGCAATCCTCCTGTGTTAGCCTCCCAAATTCTGGGATTACAATGTGCGCCACCACACCCAGCTTATTATTCTTTATTTTGCAAAGGTCTTACTAAATTGCCAAGATTGGCCATGAACCTATGATCCTCCTGTCTCAGCCTCCCAAGTACTAGGATTACAGGTGTGTACCATCATGCCTGGCTCTTTTTTCTTTTTCTTTTTCTTTTTGGCAGTGCTGGAGAGGAGCCAAGGCCTATGCATGATGGTGTAATCACTGGGCTGCCGTACTCTGCCCACTCTCCTTGGGCTTGAGTCCCAGGCCCTGCTTTCCTGAGAAGGGTGGGTGATCCAGCTGCCAGAGGATCTGGCTTAACCCGAGCTTCTGCATCAGTAGCCTCTCTTCCCTTCTCCATGTAGTGGCTATCGCACTGTTTTAACAGAACTGCCCCGGGCCTCTGCTCCAGACCCCCTAGATCCTTGGCTGCATGCAGGGCAAGGCTGGCAGGTGACCAGGCCTCATCCTCCATGCAGGACCTTGTAAAGCAGGTGCTGAGTGCCCTAGGGGCCATTGCAGGCAACGACGATGTGAAGGATGCCATCGTCCGTGCTGGTGGGACAGAGTCCATTGTGGCTGCCATGACCCAGCACCTGGCCAGCCCTCAGGTACCACCCAGGCTGGTGAGGGAGGGAACTCTGGGTGTCCTGGAGTCACTGCCTACACCCCAGGAAGTTCCTGCTAGACCAATGCCTTGTCACCCTGAGAGCCCAGCCACTGTCCCTGTCACCCTGCTGCCTCAGTGAGCTGATGGGGGTCTCAGAGCCGGGGTCTATGCCTCCACTCATCCCCTCCCTCCCTGTGACCCCCCCATAGGTGTGTGAGCAGAGCTGCGCGGCCCTGTGCATGCTGGCTTTGCGGAAGCCGGAGAATAGCCGGGTCATCATGGAGGGCGGAGGGGCCCTGGCAGCGCTGCGGGCCATGAGGATGCACCCCCAGGTGGCCAGTGTGCAGGTGGGAGATGGGATGAGGTCTGGGGCAGGATGGGGGCTGCCTTGCAGGCATGTGGGGCAAGGGACGTATGGGGTGGGAGGGGGTGGAGGCAGGAGGCTGGGGTATAGGTGGGGCAATGGGCTAGACAGTGGGTCAGGGACAGGAGGGGGTATGGGGCTGTAGGTCTGGGGCAGGAGGGTCCATGGGGGCAGGAGGCTGGTGTGAAGGTGTGTAGGCAGGAGGCCAGGGACAGGAGTGGGGTGGGGGCAGAGGCCGGTGTGCAGGCAACTGCTGGGGCCCCTCCCACCTTGGCCCAAGCCCACAGTGCCTCCTTCCTCCCTGTTTTCAAAACCTTGCTGAGGCTAGGCATGGTGGTACATGCTTGTAATCCCAGTCCTGGGGAGGCTGAGACTGGAGGATCCAGGTTCACGGCCAGCCTCAGCTACTTAGTGAGACTCTCAGCAACTTAGTGAGACCCTGTTTCAAAATAAAGAATAAAAATTAGGACTGAGGGTGTAGCTCAGAGGTAGAATGCCCCTGGCTGGGTTCAATCCCCAGTGCCAAAAAAAAAGAAAAGAAAAAAAGCCTTGCCCAGGGCATCTCCTTTCCTGTTCTTTTGCACTGTCTTTCTTTTTTGGGAGGTATTGGGCATGGAACCCAGGGACTCATGTGTGCCAGACAAGCACTAACCACTGATCTGCACCTGGCCCTTCTTTTAACTTTGTTCTGAGACTGGGTCTCACTAAACTGCCTGGGCTGATGCAGGGTCCTCTAGCACGACAGGTTCAGTCCCATAAAGGCCTTTGCTACAGAGGACGTGTGTAGTTGCCAGGCAAATGCAATGTCATCTTACAGTAAGAACTTGGCTTGTAAGCCGGGCGTGGTGGTGCACGCTTGTAATCCCAGCATTTGGGAGGCTGAGACCACAGGATCCGGGTTCTCGGCCAGCCTCAGCTACCTAGTGAGGCACTCTGCAACTTAGTGAGACCCTGTTTCAAAATAAAGAATAAAAAATAGGGCTGGGGGTGTAGCCCGGAGGTAGAATGCCCCTGAGTTCAATCCAGTACCCCTCCCCCCCCAAAAAAAAACTTGGCTTATAATCCCAGTACTTGGGAGGCTGAGACTGGAGGATCCGGGTTCGAGGCAAGCCTTAGCTACTTAGTGAGGCCCTCCTCCACTTTGTGAGACCCTGTTTCAAAAAATGAATAAAAACCAGCCATGGTGGCGCACGCTTGTAATCTCAGCATTCGGGAGGCTGAGACTTGAGGATCCAGGTTCTCAGCGAGCCTCAGCTATCTAGTGAGGCACTCCACAACTTAGTGAGACCCTGTTTCAAAATAAAGAATTAAAAATAGGGTTGGAAAGCCGGGTGTGGTGGCGCACGCTTGTAATCTCAGCATTCGGGAGGCTGAGACCGGAGGATCCGGGTTCGCGGCCAGCCTCAGCCACCTAGTGAGGCACTCCATAACTTAGTGAGACCCGGTTTCAAAATAAAGAATAAAAAATAGGGCTGGGGGTATAGCTCAGAGGTAGAATGCCCCTGAGTTCAATCCCCAGTACCGCAAAAAAAAAGAATAAAAAATAGGGCTGGGGGTGTAGTTGAGAGGTAGAATGCCCCTGGGTTCCATCCCCAGTACTGCAAAAAACAAAACAAACAAACAAACGAACTTGGGTGACTGTGGATTGGTGTCTGTCGGAGGCCCTGGAACCAGGCCGTTTGTCAGTTACAAGACAAACGGCCCAGCGCACACTACCCTCTTCCCATGGCCTGGTAGCCCCCATCCCAGGGGCCACTCCCTGGCTCTGGGCCAGCCTCAGGGGACTTGGGGCAGCCACTTGCACATCCTGAGGCTGAGCCCCACACCTGAGAGAGGGGTGCCAGATGCTGCCCTGAACCTCCCTGCCTTCCATGGTTCCTTGAGGGTGGAATGGAAAGATGGGCCTGGCCTGGTACAGCCACCACGGGCCCTGAGGTCAGAGTGGACCCCCTCCCAGGAGCTCACAGCCACACTGTTCCCCCAGAAACAGGCCTGCATGCTGATCCGCAACCTGGTGTCCCGGAGCCGGGACTTCTCGAAACCTATCCTGGACCTGGGGGCTGAGGCACTCATCACACAGGCCCGCTCTGCCCACCCAGATTGTGAGGACGTGGCCAAGGCGGCCCTGCGGGACCTGGGCTGCCACGTCGAGCTCCGGGAGCTATGGAAAGGCCAGAAAGATGACCTGGCACCATGACCCCAGGTGCAGTCAGACTGTGACCTCGGGTGAGTCGCATGACTCAGGAATGAGGGGAGATCGTGTCCTGCCCCTTTGTCCTCCACCATCCATGCCCCCTGTGACAAGAAGTGTTTCCTGGTTGGGTTCTAGGTAAAGGCTGTGGGGGGGGGGATATGGGTGGGGTCAAAGAGCCCCAGCAGTGTTGGCTCCGTGGTCCTGCCTTTCCCAGGCCTTTCTCCTATCAGAAGGCCCTTCTCAGCATCCTACTGCCTGCCTGTCTGAAGCTCAGCGCCACTGCCAGCCAGTCTCAGAGCAGAGCTGGTTCGCTGGGCTGGGATCCTGAAGCTGCCTCCTCATTTTTTGCCTGTGAAATGGGTACCAGGCTTCCTGTTCTGTTGTAGAGGGGAGGGGCCCATTCTCATCTGTCCCCAGGGTCTGGACATTCCTGTGTCTGGTAATAAAGGACCATTGGTGGGGTCTCTTCTATAGCTCAGCTGAGTGTGCAGGGCTGCAGTGGTGGTCTCAGAGAGCCGGAGGGAGGGACATTGGCACAAGTCACCAAGGAAATGACCTGCTGTCACCCTGAGCCAGGCAGGCTTCCAAGACGACCCAGGTCGCTGTTACTGAGTGTGCATCCACAGTAGGCCAGAGGGCTCAGCATGCAACCTCTGACTCGGCTCTGTGGCCTTGAGAAGGGACATGACCTCTCTGAGCCTCAACTTTTTTTTTTTTGGTACTGAGGATTGAGCTCAGTGGCATTCTACCGCTGAGCTACACCCCCAGCCCTATTTTGTTTTTATTTTATTTTTTATTGGGAAATAGGGTTTCACTAAGTTGTGGAAGGCCTCACTAAGTTGCTGAGGCTGGCCTTGAATCTATGATCCTTTTGTCTCAGTATTGGGATTACAAGCATGTACCACCACACCTGGCTTGAGCTTCAAAGTTGATACTTGGGGGTTTTTTGGTACTGGGGATTGAACTCAGGGGCATTATACCTCTGAGCTATACCCCCAGCCCAATTTTTTATTTCTTATTTGGAAACAGGATCTCACTAAGTTGCTGAGACTAGCTTTGAACCTGTGATCCTCCTTTCTCAGCCTCCCAAGTACTGAGACTACAAGCACTCGCCACCATACCCAGCTTACATTTGATCCTCTTTAAACAGGAAGTGGGTAGCCAGGCATGGTGACACATACCTGTGATCCCAGTGACTTGGGAGGCTGAGGCAGGAGGATTGCATGTTCAAGGCCAGCCTCAGCAACATAGTAAGAACATACCTCAAAATAAAAAGGGACCAGGTACAATGGGACAGACAGTCTGTGATCCCAGTACTTGGGAGGCTGAGACAGGAGGATTGCAAGCTCAAGGCCAGCCTTAGCAACTTAGTAAGAACCTGTTTCAAAATATAAAGGGTTGAAGGTATACCTCAGAAGTAGAATGCTCCTGGGTTCAATCTCCAATACTTAAAAAAAAAGAAAGATAAAAGAGTAGGGAATAAGCTGGGCGTGGTGGCGCACGCTTGTAATCCCAGCATTTGGGAGGCTGAGACCGGAGGATCCGGGTTCACAACCAGCCTCAGCTACCTAGTGAGACCCTGTTTCAAAATGAATAAAAAATAGGGCTGGGTGTATAGCTCAGAGGTAGAATGCCCCTTAGTTCAATCCCCATTACCGCAAAAAAAAAAAAAAAAAAAAGAGTAGGTAGGCGATGGAGCCCCCTCTGAGGGGTCCCAGGCAGGTTGGGCACATGTCGTGTCCCTGGCACTGCACCCCGTGCCACCGTGGTGTCCTGGTCCTCACTGCTGGCTATCTGCAGCAGCCCTAGCTGCTCTCTGAGCCTGTCTGTTCCCATGAGGCATGGGCCTCATCATGGCTGTCCAGTACCCACACGTGTGCCAAGTGTTCTGGGGCCCCCTGGCAGCTGTGAAAAGGCAGATCCCAGCCCTCCTGCACTGAAGTGCACTCAGAGGCCGCAGCACAGGCACCGTGCAGCTCATGCATCCCAGCTCACCAGAGGGGGTGGGAGCAGCCTGGGGTCTCCTGGGTGCCAACCCCTCCTCCTACATCCTAAGGCTGCTCCTCCCTCTATCTCCCTTTTCTCAGCCCCCACCTTGACACACAACCCCCCTTCTCTCCTACAGGGCCTGAATTCACCCTGTCCTTGACCTCAGACAGGGCCTCTCCTGAGGCTCTTGGTTTCCATGGAAATCAGTCAGTGCAAATGTCTGGGGTGGAGGGCATCTCCCTGCTTCCCCTCCCTGCAGTGTCTAATCTCCCCACCAGCTAGAGGGGCCCTGCCCACTCTCAGGGCAGACAGGAAGCTTGGACAAGCCACTGCGCCTGCCCCTTCTCTCAGGGGACTTGCAGGATGCGTGTGAAAGAGCAGCCTGTGACCCTGGGTGGACCCTAGACACCTGCTGATCCGTTGCATGGGTGCTACTGAGCTGTTCCCCAGGAAGCCTGAGGCACAGGCCATGTAATTCCACCCCAACCTTGCTTCCAGTCAGCCCACGGTTCCCAAATGCCCTCCATGTAAAACCCCAGAGGCCCAGCATGGCCTGGGCTTTGACTCTTCCCAGCCATGCTGGTCTCCTCACCCCAGGGCCTTTGCACAAGCCAAGCCTCTGCCTGAAGCACCCTTCTGCAGCTCTCCCCATGGCCAGCTCCACCTGCCTCCAAGTTTTGGCTCTTGTGTTGCCCTTTCAGGGAGAGCCCTGTCCCAGCAGCCTTCGTTAGTGAGGTCACCTTGTTAGTGAGACCTCCTTTCTTGCCTTCATCTTCCGTTACCTCACTGTGGGTAGGCCCCTGTCCTCTGTTGTGCTCCCATTTCCTGTACATGTTTTTGAACTACACCTGAATAAAGAAGCCCGCGGTGTGGGTGGAGGAAAGGCCTCTGCCTGCGGCCCCAACGTCCTTGCCTGGGCTCCCAGCCAGCTCTTTGGGAGGAGGAAGTTCCACTCTTATCAGTCTGTCCCATCTGGGCCTAAGGAAATGGGTGTTTTCGCTGGGTGTTCCCAACCCAGCCTGGACAGGGTCTCCCCAAGGCTGAAGACCCCACATTTTATTGCAGTTGACAGGCTTGGGCTCCCATCCCTGTCAGTTCCCCTCCATGAGCCTCAACTATTCATCTGAACTTGGACTGGGGCTGTCACTGCAGGGATAGGCCACCAACGTAAGGAAGCACTTACTGTCCTTGAGACCTGACTGGAGGGGAGTATGAGCACCTTCAGGCTGTATTTGGCTGCTGTGTGTCCCTGGACAAGTGACCTGACTTCTCTGAGCCCAGTGAAGCTGCCTTGACCTTGGTCTGGCTTCGCAGTCCTCATTACTTGTCTAGATGGCTCCCTCCATCCAGAGAAGGGCTCAGGGTGCTGGTAACACCACCACTGTTTTCTCATTGCAAGACCCCATTTTCCAGATAAGAGTCTGACTGAGCTGGGTGTGGTGGTGCACACTTGTAATCCCAGTACTTGAGAGGCTGAGAAAGAAGGATCATAGGTTTGAAGACAGCCTCAGCAGGTAGTGAGACTCTCATCATCAACCTAGTGAGACCCTGTTTCAAAATAAAAATAAAATAGGGCTGGGGGTGTAGCTCAGGTACGGTGCCCCTGGGTTCAGTCCCTAGTACCAGCCAA
This sequence comes from Graphiurus murinus, assembly GCA_004027655.1. Classification (NCBI taxonomy): domain Eukaryota; kingdom Metazoa; phylum Chordata; class Mammalia; order Rodentia; family Gliridae; genus Graphiurus; species Graphiurus murinus. Next base: position 9,989 of record PVLC010036365.1, read on the forward strand.
AAAGAAAAAAGAAATATTCTGACCCCCATTCAAGGGACCACACAGGATGGAGGCCCCAGCTCAGTCTTCCTCCACCCCTACCCTTCTGTCACCCTTGCCAGCCTGACCTTGGGCAAAGGACTTTGTGCCTCAGTTGATACTGCATCTGGCCTGGGATCTCAGAAGGTGGAGGGCCAAGAGGCAGAGAGGTGGTGGTCTTGCCTGGGGCCAGGAGGCAGGAGCTGGGATCCTGGGCCTCCTGGATCCGCTGAGGTGTCCCTGGGGTGTGAGTGCCTGCCATTGTCCGAAGGCAGCAGAGAGGTAAGCTGTTGCCAGCCTGCTGACAATCCAACAGAAGCCTGAGCCTAGTAGTGCCTCTGGCGCCTCAGCTGAGGCAGCCTGCCTGGACCGCTGCCTGACCCTTGCCTCCGTTGGCACCATCCCCAGGGGCACTGTGGGGCCTTCCAGGAGTCCTGTCACCCCCTCCCAAGACCTGGCAGGCCTGGCTCCTCAAACTAGAGCTTCCTCTTTGGTTGGCAACCTCTATCCCTGCGGCTGGTATATGTCCACAAAGTGCTATTTACAGAAAGGGAAACAATGATTGTAGACCCATCGCTAGCATCCAGCCAGCATTGACTGAGGACCAAACCATTGTGAATGTTTCGCTTCCATTTAATTAATACTCTCCTGGTAGGTAGCCAGGAAACTGAGGCAGAGAGTTTGAGTCATTTGCTGAAAGTCCTGTGGACAGTAAGTGAAAAAGAGCAGGACTGGGGTGTAGCTTGGTGGCAGTGTGCTTGCCTAGTGTGGGAGGCCCTGGGCTCTGTCTCCAGCACTGCAAAAAGAGCAGAAATTCAAAGCCACCCCTGGGCCCTTGCACCAAGGAGCACTGGCTACTGGAGGCTGGGTTCCCTCACCTGCAGAGTAGACACTGTCAGCTGCACCTGGAAGAGAATGTTGCATTGAGGAAACACCTGGCTCAACAAGGGCATGACCCCAGATGTTTAGCAGACTCCAGTTTTCTCCACTTCTCCAGAGCATAGAATGGGGGAGCAGGGCCTGGAGGTTGTGGGGAAGCAAACAGCAGGGGTGGAGGGGCATATGGAAGAGAGGACAGTAGGGAAATAATGGCATCATGGGAATATCAGGAGATGATGGTGGACAGAGCCCCGTGTCTTCCCCTTCAAGAGTCTCTATCATGACCACCCCCCTTGAAATGTGGATCAAGCATTTAGCAGAGGGTTTACACAGTCCCAAAATGTAAGCCAGTATTCAGTTCAGGCTTAAGCCCTCTCAAGATCCTCTGGTTCTGAACTTGATCTCCACCAATCCCAGCCTGCACTTGGAGGAAATAAGAGCCCATTCCTAACCTCTCCACTCTGAAGATTAAGTACACTTGCTGAGTCAGAGAGCAGAGTGGGCCGTTGACGGGACAAGGATTCTAACCCACGTCACTCAGGCAGTTCCCCTTTTCTCCAGTTCCAAAAACCAGATCGGGCAATAGGACCTTGGGCAAGAGGCTTGACCTCTCTCTGTTCTAGTTTCTGTAGAAGGGGTCAGTGGTCGCTTTGATCTCCTGCGAGTGGGGTTAGGATTCGACAATTCACAAAAAGCTTAGCAGGGAGAAGGTCCAACAGAGATGTCATCGGACCCTGTGGAGGAGAAACCTGGGACTCCAAGAAGCCAGGCACTTTCAGACAATCACCTGCACTGGTGAGCGGGATCTCACACCCGCGCACTACCGGGAGGTAGAAAGTGACCTCTAGCAAGAGTTTCTGCCTTCAGTGTCATTTGCAGGGGAAAAGTATGGAGGGAACAGCTGGAGGATTATCCAAGAGTCCTTCAGCTGTTACAGTCCAAGTTCACGGCCAGAGTAGGAGGCCCCGCTTCGGCGTTCGATGGCCAGAGGACAACTTTCGCCGGAGCCCCGGGGGACCGCGAGGGGCGCCTAAGGCCACCTTCCACAGCAGCACTCGGGGTCAAACTGCACCCAGCAAGCTCTAGCCCCTGCCTAGATGCGCACCGCCTACGGCTGCAGCGATTAGTCGCAAGTCCTGTCCGTCTTTGCATTCGCAGCCAATCACTGTTGCCCTCCAGGCTACTCCTTCCGTTCCTCTAGCCTCAGCTCCGTCAGTCGCGCCTAGCTGGCTCAGAGACCCGCCTTTGGCCTCCAGTGATTGGTCGATAGGGCTGCCCGTTTGTGACCAAGGCGCCAATCCCCGCTTGTCTTCAGGCCCTGCCTCCAGGACCCTGTACCCTGCGGGAACGCTGAAGAGGACCCAAGCTTCTCCCAGTAGCCCAGCCTCCGACCCCTTGATTGGCTTTATGGGCTGTCCGTTTGCTCCTTGCCCGCCAATTCCCGCAGCCCCCAGCGCTGATTGGTCATAGAACAGCCAATCGGAAGGTAGCGTGGGCCCCTCCCTTGGCGCGCGCTGGGGGTGCTCGAGGCGGGGTTGTGGCGGCTGGAGGTGGCGGCGCGGCGCGACGCGTCGGGGCAGGTGAGCTTAGCGCCGGGGGCACGAGGCGGTGCAGGCGGCAGGGGACTGCACTTGTCAGGTCCAGCCGGGGCACGGGTCCTGTCCTGGGCCGAAGGGCGGGGGCGGAGGCGGGGCTTGACAGCAGCGTCGCGGGGACAGAGAGGTTAAAGACCTCCCTGGACCCCGACCCTCCGCGTTTGTGGTCCCTGGAGCCAGATCAGGGTCACTCACACTCAGCACACCCGCACCTGACACCTGTCCCTTCCCGCTGACTCCCCCCACACACACTTGGTATCGTCTCCCTCGCTGACATGCCTGCTCCCCTTCGCCCATGCCCCCCGCCCCGCGATCCCTGCGCCCTGCATAGTTGGGTCTGACATCTGGCCCTCACTCAGGAACACCCCCAATATCACCCAAAACTGTCCTTGACAACTCCACACCCCCGCAACCCCATAGGAACCTCTACAACTGGGCCCACACCCCATGTACCCACACCCGAGCCCGCGATCCCTTGCCCCCCCCCACACACACACACACATACACACTCACCTGGACCTGTCCTTTCACTGACCTTCCTCATCCAGGTCTGTGCCTCCTCACTCTCAGCAACCCACGTGCCACTCGCACCTGCTCGATGTTTCTTAGTACCTCCCCAAACTCTCCTTATCCCCCTCTCCCCACCTTACACTTCCTCTCAGGTGTACCTGTTTGTACCCTTCTCTGTATTAATCTTCTCTAGATTTCCCAGGTCCGACATTGACGAAGGCCTGGATGTCTTAAGATCTCTGTACCCTCCCTTCCCCCAAAACAAGCCCACCCAAGGTCTATCTTAATTTATAGCAGTGCTTTACAGATATGATTTCTGGGCTTAGAATAATCCATCATCCAGACAAACTCGGAATCATCCCCATTTTGGCAGCCACAGACCTAAAGCCACCTGAGTGCTGGAAGCCATGCCCACCCCTTCCTTAGCAGTGCTGACCTCCCTGTGAGGACTCCCCCACCTCTGCCCATCTGTTGTGTTTATCTCCAGGGTTTGCAGGGAGGGAAACTGCACCCCACCCCCAGTCTCTTCTCAGGAGTCGTGACTTTGACTGGATCTGGAAAGGCTTAGCTGAAAGGGGCAGCCCATGGGTGGCTGACTGCCCAGGCATGAGTGAATCTACAGGCACTTGGGAAGGTGTGGAGGCAGCAGGAGCTGGGCAAGTTCCACATCTGGGGCGCTGTTGGCCAGGGTGCAGCCGGGGCCCCTCTCTGATGGGTGCACGTTTGGTGAGTCCGCTAAACAGAGAGAGTAAGGAAATACTTTCCAGAGTTAGGCCAGCTACTATTTCAGCCCTTTGCAGCTAAACTGCAAACCCGGAGCCCACTTGGTGCTGGGAATAATGGTTCTTCTGGAACTCGGCAAGTTTCCTTGGCTGATTTGCATGTGTGCAGCACAGAAGGAGGCCAGCAGTTTTGTTGTTGAAAGCTGCAACATGCCCCTTCCTGTAAGGCACCCACAGTGCCTCTTACTCCACCTCTCTCCCTGAACGATGATACCAGAACGTTGTGCAGGGTCATATCACCTTCAGCTTCTCCTGTGGAAACTGAAGCCATTGGGATTTTCCACCAACTACTAAAGGTATTATTTAAAATGTGTATGGGGGAGGACTGGGGTTCAGCTCAGTGTACAGCACTTGCCTGACATGTGCAAAGTCCTGGGCTCCATCTCCAACACTGCAAAAAGCAAACGAACAAACATAGGGGTGTGGGTGTGTATGTTTGTATATTTGTATGCTTATGTGGGTGTGTATTGTACACACATGTACATGTGCACGTTTTCATACACATGCATAGTGTGTGTATGTAATTAAGCTTTTTTTTTTTTTTTTGCGGTACTGGGGATTGAACTCAGGGGCGTTCTACCTCCGAGCTATACCCCCAGCCCTATTTTTTATTCTTTATTTTGAAACCGAGTCTCACTAAGTTGCGGAGTGCCTCACTAGGTAGCTGAGGCTGGCCGCGAACCCGGATCCTCCAGTCTCAGCCTCCCGAATGCTGGGATTACAAGCGTGCGCCACTACGCCCGGCTTGTAATTAAGCTTTGACGATGTAATTGATGTATATAATTTTTTAAAAAATCAATTCAGATGGGCATATAGTTGAAAACTAAGCAAGTCTCCTGTCTGCACCTAGTAGACAGGAGACTTGCTGTACCTGCAGTTAATAATAATTTCCTTTCAGAAGTAATCTGTGACTGGGGCAGGGTTTGGTGGGTATTTATACCCCCCTTTTTCTGGTGGTATTGGGGATTGAACAAAGGGACATTCTACTTCTGAGCTTCACCTCCAGCCCTTTTTATTTTTTGTTTTGAAACAAGATCTTGCTAGGTTGCTGAGAGTCTCTGTATGTTGCTGAGGCTTTTTGCCATACTGGGGATTGAACCCAGGGGCATTCTACCTCCGAGCTACACCCCCCAGCCCTATTTTTTTTTTTATTCTTTATTTTGAAACAGGGTCTCACTAAATTGCGGAATGCCTCAGTAAGTAGCTGAGGCTGGCCGTGAACCTGGATCCTTCTGTCTCAGTCTCCCAAGTACTGGGATTACAAGCATGTGCAATCATGCCCAGTTTGAGGCTGTTCTTGAATCTGTAACCCTCTTGTCTCAACCTCCCAGATACTAGGATTATAGGAGTGTGCCCCCACACCCAGCTTCCACCCCTTTAAAATCACTGGTTGAACACACACACACATATGAAATCAATCAATCAATCAATCAATCAATCAATCACTGATTGGGCTGGGGATGTACCTCAGTGGCAAAGCACTTACCTAGCATGGAGGAAGCCCTAGGTCCCATCCCCAGCACCATCAAAAAAAAAAAAAAAGATGATGATGATGATTATATGGTTTTGTGGTACTGGGGATTGAACCCAGAGGGATTCTACCTCCAAGCTACATCCTAGGTCTTTTAATTTTTTGTTCTGAAACAGAGTCTCACTAGGTTGCTGGGATCTCACTACATTGCTGAGGCTGTCTTCCAACCTGTGATCCTCCTGTCTCAGCCTCCCAAGTCCTGGGATTACAAGAGTGCACTACCACACCCAGCTGAGGGATTTTTTTTTCTTTTTTTTTTGCGGTACTGGGGACTGAACCCAGGGGCATTCTACTTCCAAGCTATACCACTAGCCTTATTTTATTTTTATTTTAAAAGAGTCTAAGTTGAGAGTCTCACTATTTGCTGAGGCTGACCTTAAACCTGAGATCTCCTGTCTCAGCCTCCCAAGTACTGGGATTACAGGCATGTGCCACTACACCTGGCTAAAACAAATGTGGTGGCACATGCCTGTAATCCCAGTACTTGAGAGGCTGAAACAGGAGGATTGCAGGTTCAAGGCCAGCCTCA
>PVLC010036366.1:0-16149 GCA_004027655.1 Graphiurus murinus
CATATATCTAGTGGCAGGTTGATATTCAAATTTGCAAGGAGCTCTGACAAGTCAACAAATGGCCTGATTGTGCATTGATGACTCGAACAGACATTTCTCCAAATAAGATACACTAATGGCCAATGAGCATTCGAAAAGGTGCTCAAAATCAATATTCATTAAGGAGTTATAAATCCAGACCACAATGAGGTATCACTTGACACACATCACTTAAAAACAAAGAGAAAATAACAAAACTTGGTGAAGATGTGGAGAAATAAATCAGAATCCTTGTGCATTGCTTATGCGTATATTAAAAGGTAAAACCATTGTGAAAAGCAATATGGCATGTCCTCAAAGAATTAAACATTTAATAACCATCTAGTCCAGCAATTCCATTTCTGGGCATATACCCCCAAGAACCAAAAGCAAGGATTCAGATATTTCTATACCCATATTCATATTAACATTATTCATAAGAAACAATAAATGGAAGTAACCCAAATATCCATCATTAGATACATTGGATGAACCAAATTTATACTGTATAAACAGTATGTGTGCATATATATATGTATATCTATATCTAGATATATACACACACATACATGTGATGGAATGTTTATTATTCACCTTAAAAAAAGGAATGAAATTGTAACACATGCTACAACATGAATGAACCTGAAGATGTTATATTAAGTAAACAAACCAGCACAAAAAGACATATACTACATGGTTACTCTTACATGAGGTACCTACAGGAGTCAAACTCATAGACACAAAAACTAAGATAGTAGTTGCTAGGAGCTGGGGAAGGGGGGAATTGGGAAGGAAGAAGAAATTCTGGGAACAAGTGATGACAATGACCATACATCTGTGTAAATGTACTTACCACCTCTGAACAGCGCACTGAAAAATGGTTAAACTTTGTGTTATGCATATTTTATCACAATAAAAGACAGCACTCACTGTAGTGCAGTTAGTAGGATTAAGAAGGTTAGTGGAAGCTGCGTGGTGATACATGCCTGCATTCCCAGTACTTGGGAGGCTGAGACAGGAGGATTGCATGTTTGAGGCCAGTCTCAGCAACTTAGCAAGACTCTCAGCAATCTACTGAGACCCTGAGGTGGATGGACCTCTCCAGTCAAGAACCACAGAGTGAATACTTCAGATTTGGGGAGCATAGAGTCTCTGTCATAACTATTCGATTCTGCTATTTTGGCAGAAAGACACTCCTACACGGCAGATAGGCAGATGTGCATGGCTGTGTTCTGGTGAAGTTTATTTACCAAAATAGGTGGTGGATGGGATCTCCTCATGGGCAGCAGTTTGCTGACTGTACATCTAACGCATTTAGAACTGTTTCTGGCACAGAATCAGGGATATTTAAATACAAGATGTTATTGTTGCCACTATACAGGATTGCTATGAGTAATTAAATAGTGCATAAAAGTGCCTGGCACACAGAATGTATTATCTAATTTATAGCTTTGAAATCATGACATAATGGGGCTATTTCATGCCAGATTTGAAACCTGAGGAACAAATTGGCACCTATGTCTGGCTGAACAGAAATGGAGCAGGTCATGATGGTGTTGAATCAAGCATGACTTTCTGTAGGTTGGCGAAGTGCCCCGCAGCCTGGATGGATCCCGCCTGCGATCCTGTGATGCTCTCTCAAGGACTCGGGCTGCAGCTCATTACAAGTGAGGGTCAGCCGGTCGCTGGGCTCAGGTATGACCTGATAGTGCTGCTTGGTGGGTCCCTGGAGCAGCAGCTTCAACATTGCTAGAGAGTTAGAAATGCGTGTTTTCAGCACCATCACCCCCCACAGCACTGCTGAGAACTCTGGGGTGAGGCAGGTGATCTGGTTTAGAACCCCCCAGCCATTCAGGTGCTGCCTAGAGAGAGGCCCACTGCCTTGTGCAGTGAAGAGACGGCTCTATTCTTGCCCTGATGGGGGTGGAGTTTACGACTTGGCAAGGGGACAAGCTGAGTGTGTAAGATGTTGGAAATGTCTACAGGTGAATGCAGAAAAGCAAAGGGCAGTTTATCCTCATCTTTGTTGTCACTCTGCTGACATCCACACATGTGACTGGGGGATAGTCTCTCCATCAAATGATGCACATGTGCCAGCCATGGTGGCACACACCTGTAATCCCTGTACCTGGGAGACTGAGACAGGAGGATCGCAGGTTCAAGACCAGCCACAAGGTAGTGAGACCCTGTTTCAAAACAAAATAGGGCTAGGGGTATGGCTCAGAGGTAGAATTCCCCTGGGCTCCATCCCCAGTACCACACACACACACACACACACACACACATGAAGAAGAGGAGGAGGAGGAGGAGAAAACACGATATTCATGGAGCATGAAGGGGTGCTCCAGGAAGTGACCTGCTTGAGGGGGCCAGGAGACCCTGATATAAACCTTCAGGCTGTAGTCAAGTCTGCAAGAGACCTGGCTGCTGAGGAGTTAGGTCCAGGCCTCAGGATCCTCAGTCTCTCACCATGCAACATCTGGTGGGGGGGCATCTTGCTCCTTCGTTCTCTTTATCTCTGACCTTGGTTGCTTGGTGATGGCATTGGCAGGGCCTTCTCATTAGGAGAATGCTAGCATAGTGAATTCTCCAGTCAGCTATACTACTCCAAGCGCATCAAACACACTGAGAGACACTTCCCTTCTGTCACCCAGGACTGCTCTAGTCAGGGCACACATGTTAGTGCATGACCACAATCTCCCAACAGCAGGGCAGGATGAACCCTTCCCGTCATCCCCAGCACCAGCCTTTCATTCCTATGCAGAGCCGCGTCCCTGGGAGGGCAGAGGAGCCTGGAAACATCTGCTGAAATTAATGGCCCTCTGCCTTGAAGGAGCTGGGGCAGGGCCTCCCAGGCAGCTGAGGAATCCACAGGCTCCCAGGTAGACTGTGAGATCAAGGAGGTATGAACACGCCGGGCAATGCTGACCGAATGTAATGTGAGCCTTGCCCGGCATGTGCGAGTATGTCGGGGTCTGTGACCGGAGGCAGCTTCCAGGCCAGGCTGCAGTAAACACCAGCTCTCTGTTGCCTGTCCAGGATCCAAAGCAATCTCGAGGAGCAGTGCCTCTCCACTGTGGTCACCCTCTGCCTTGTGCAGGGCACTTCACATTTGGAAAAGAGAGAGCATTCTCCCAAGACTTCCCCCGACGACCCGGCCAAGATCACAAAAGGAGAAACAAAATCAGACACATGAATCCTGACGTTTGAATGAAGAGCTTTGGTGCTTGGGGAAGACAGTAGATACAGACACACACATTACCCACCCAGGAAGCAGTCGGGTCCTTCCTTACCTCTTCTGTGTCATGTTTTCTTGAGCTTTGGTCGCTAATGGGCCTTCCAGATGCTTCTTTGTTTTGGGATTCAATGTGATTGTTTGTCATGGTTGTTATTGATGCATTTGTTTAGAGGAGGAATTAGAAATGATGGTTATCTTTAAAAGAGGGCTCACAAAACAGATACTGATTTATTTATGAGCCAACACAGGCAGTCTCCGTTTCACCTCACGTATTTTTGAAGCTAGGACCAGAAGGTAGGGAGAAGATTCTCAATTAAAAGAAACTGATCCAGATCCTGTGAGCGCCACCTTCACTTCCTGCAAGTGGGTAGGAAGAGAGGATGTCACTGTGCAGGTGTTACGTGCCAGCCACTTGTTCTATGGCAAGAACCAAGGTGGTAGATTTTGGCAATGGTGGTTGGTGAAGTATGCCCAAAATAAAGCTCATTAACAAAGCCATTGCTAGTCGAAAGAGAATAGGGGCCACCTGCCTTATGTCTAAGAACTGCCTGGTTCTCGAAATCCCCCTTTCTCTTGCTGACTGGTGCTACCAACTTATTGATTGAATCATGCTATTTTCCATTATCCAGTGTAAAGAAATAAATAGAACAAAGTTTTAACTAGAAATGGAATTATGTAGCCAGGTGTGGGGCCCCATGCCTGTAATCTCAATAGTTGAGAGGCTGAGACAGGAGGATCACAGGTTCAAGGACAGCTTCAGCAATGTAGTGAGACTCTCAGCAACCTAGTGAGACCCTGTTTCAAAACAAAAAATTAAAAGGGTTCAGGGTGTAGATTAGAGGTAGAACACCCTTGGGTTCAATATTCAGTACCACACACACACACACAAAAAAAAAAAAAAAAAAAAAAAAAAAAAAAAAAAAAAAAAAAAAAAAAAAAAAAAAGAAAAGAAAAGAAAAAAGAAAAAAAATGGAAAATGAATGGAACAATGTCACTCAAGCGCAGATTAATGCATTTTTGACTAATAGAGCATCTTCCATCCAGTGACCTTGACTAATGAAAAACATCATGAGTCCCTGAAGCAAAGAAAAAGCCATCAAACTACTCAGGAACCTAGCATTATGAGTCGAACCTTATTAACTTATTACTTGTCCCTGGGACTGCTCCGAAGTGCTCATCCCATGAGGAATTCTGACTTAAGTATTTGGTGGTGCCACCCTCTTCTGTGTTAGTCTCCTGAGAAAGAGACATTCATCATGAACCCTCAAAGTCTGGACTCTGAGGACATTGATGGGTGGACACTGTCAGCACAGGAGGCTGGGAAGGACGGCACCAACAGAGCAGGAGCAGGCCCTGCAGGCGCCGGAAGGCTCTCAGCAAATGTTTGGAGGGGGCAGACATGGGGGGGAGTGGGGCGCATGCCACAGCGGGGTCGGTCAGCACCGTGTTGCCTTTGAGAGGAGGAACCTTCCAAGGGTGCTGAGCAGGAGAATGAGAAGATCGGAGCTGTGTTTCGGGAGTGAAACCTGGCGTGAAGCGTGGAGGAGGGATGGGAGAAGAAGGTACTGGCAGCAGATGAGCCATGTGGATGTCTATTACTTCAGGTAAAATAACACGGACAGTATCAAAGGCAGGGATAGTTCACCAGGTGACCTGGGGGGCCCTGGGAGAGCTTGGATTTTGGGTGGTGATAGGAAACAAGTTGCTGATGGCCGTGCCTCAGCTGAGAAAGTCTGAATGTCCACATCAACCCATGATTTGTGAGGAATGGCTCGCAAGGGCTTTGGAGACCTTCCCATAACCTCCTCCCAAAGGGCAGCCAAGATATCTGAGGAATGAGCCACGATTGTAAGATTGGCTTTTGCACCTGGGCACAGAGTGTGGTCTGGTCCTACTGTGGAAGGGAGGTACTGAAAAATTTGGAGGTGTGCTTTCCAGTTCTATCCAAGAAGAGATTTCTGGGCTGCTCTGGTCTGTACGTAGAGTCCTGGGCTCCTCCCAGAAGAAATCAGGCAGCTTTGGGAGTTGGGTCTTGGGAGCAAGGTTGGCTCTGCTTCGTGGTTAGTCATCCCCTGGTACTTGCACTACCGAACACTCCCATGCTGCTCACCGCGTCACAGCGCCATTTCCTTCAGTCCTTCTCCCTCCCCCTTCATCACCAATCTTCTGACCGTAAAACTGAGGCTCAGAACGTCTCCAGAATTCCTTTTCTTCTTCACTTTCTGGTTTCATTTAAAAATAAATCCATTGTTTGTTTTCTTTTTTCCATTCTGATTACCTCTCTTTCATAACATGAGCTACTTTCTTCCCCCTCTCTTTTTCTTTCTGGAAGCTTTTAGAACTTTTTCTTCATCTTGGGGCAAATTTTAAAAAATCGTATTGGGCACACGGTGCCTCTTTCCACCTGGAAACTGTCCTCCTTTAGTTCCATTGACATGTCTCATTTGTTGCCGTCAGATATCTTATTATCAGGGCTGTGTGGATGTGCTTGACTGCCATTTTGGAAGAGTTCAGGTGGGGAGAAGGGACATGGATATAAATCCCTGGGTGCTCAGGTCCTCATATTTCCAGTATGTTTTTTCCAAATTATGTCAGACATTGTTTTTGTGCAAGCTAAATTCAAGTAGGCTAAGTAGAAATACAGTAATAGGCAAATTAGCATTAATGCAGAGCCTAAAAGAATGCCTGGAACATGGCAAGTGCTCAATGAATACTTGAGAATATCTATTACAAAAATAAATGATGCTGCCAGGCGTGGTGGTGCATGCTTGTAATCCCAGCATTTGGGAGGCTGAGACCGGAGGATCCGGGTTCGAGGCCATCCTCAGCTACCTAGTGAGGCACTCTGAAACTTACTGAGACCCGGTTTCAAAATAAAGAATAAAAAAAAAAAATAGGACTGGGGGTATAGCTCGGAGGTAGAATGCCCCTGAGTTCAATCCCCAGTACCGCAAAAAAAAAAAAAAAAAAAAAGATACTACTCTTTGAGATTTTTATTATATTTATTTATTCTATTTTTTTATTTATTATTTTGGTACTCATAGTCATTAGTAGTTAGTCATTCCCTGTTACTCGCACTACTGAACACCCAGGGCACTGTACCTCCAAGCTACACCCTGGCCCTTCCTTTAAAAAAAATGTTTGCTGTCGTTTTGAAACGGGATCTTGTTAGGTCACTAAGAGTCTTACTAAATTGCTAAGGCTGTCCTCAAACCTGTGCTCAGCATGCACCACTCTGCTTGGCTATTCTTTGAGAATTGTAATGGGGTGTGTGTGTGTGTGTACATGCTCTACCACTGAGCTATCCCCTCATTCCTCAGCCTGATTTCTTTCCATGTATTCCTTTGAAAGTTCACTCAAGGTGGATCCATTGCCTAGACTTGCCCTGGGTCAGCCTCTTGGAGCGCTTTCTGTTCACAGAGCAGGAAGTGAGCTTATCAACTCCAGCTCCCCAGGGTGGTCTAGTGCAGCACAGCAAATGTTTGATGAAAGAGCAAGTGAGTGAAGAGCTACTGTGGAGAGTGTGGCCGTGGAGACTACAGAAATGAGGCCGAGGTTTCCTACTCTACTCTTTCGCAGCTCGCAGTGCTTGGTCCTCACGTGGGGCCATCTGTTTAATGGCTGTTTGCATGCTGGACCCTTCCTTTGTGAGGACAGGGACTCTCTGGCAATGTATTGCTCCAACCCCAGTGTCTGGCACACGGCAAATGTTCAATCAGTGCTTGTTGATTCTGGCGGACTCTACAACGTTTGCAATGCTTTTTTAAACTACACACACAAAAATACACAAATGCATTCTGTTTGGGAAAAATATTCTAACATTACAGATAAGGCTAAGTAAATATCCTCTGAGTAGCCCCTAGCCCTCAACAGTCCCCTTATGATGTGGTGACCACGGCCATTGGTATGGTGTCTATTCTTTTCAGTTTGTTTACATTTACTGACAAATGTATATCTAGAAATATATGGTATTGTTTGGGGATGTTTAACTTTTATTTTGAAATAATCATGGATTCTGCAGAAGTTACAAAAATAATGCAGCTTCTTCCAGCTGTCCCTGTGGTCACATCTTCTCTAGAACTGGGAAAGTACACTGGTAAAATGTATGCATTTTGTTCTATATTTTATCACCTATGTAGATTTGTGTAACAACCACCATAATCAACATATATAATTATTTAATCAATAAATAGTTTTATTATTACATTATTTATTTATTTATTTATTTTTATACTGCTGGGGAGTAAACCCAGAGACATTCTACCTTTGGACTATACCCCTAGTCCTTTTTTTATTTTTGTTTTTGAAACAAGGTCTCACTAGCTTGCTGAGGGTCTCACTAAGTTGCCGTGGCTATCCTCAATCATGTGATAATCTTGTCTGAGCCTCCCAAGACCTAGGATTACAGGCATGTGTGCCACCATGCTGGTTTATCAACCCCACCCTCCTGCTTCTACTCCCCCTGCACCCCGATTCCCTTATCTTCACTCTTTTACAACTTTAGCCAACCACTGACTTGTTTTCCAGCTCTGTAGCTTTGCCATTTTGACTACATAAAATCATATGATATTCAACTTTTGAAATTACTTTTTCTTCTATTCAACATAAGGCCCTTGAAATTAAAACTGTTTAAGAAAGCCATAGATGATTCTGTTTTGCACAAATGCTTTTTAACTGGACCATGTGTCCCAGAGGTCTTTCCCCTTCAGAATCTTCAGATGAGTCTAATTTTTCACCAGCATATAGTATTCCATGGAGTGGTTCATTATATTTTTATAATCCCCTATTGATTAGTGTGCATGAGGCCTTTCCCTTCACCTCAAGTGGTTTCTTACAGGGCAGTGCCTTTCCTCAGCTCATGCGGTGCAGAACTCATCCCTGAGTTGTCCTCAGCCATGCCTGGGAAACAGAAGGAAGGGTTGGGAGAGAGTGCTCCAAAAAGTCTACAGGGAGTAGTCTCAAATCTCAAAGAAGCCGGGTGTGATGGCACATGCTTGTAATCCTAGCATTTGGGAGGCTGAGACTGGAGGATCCGGGTTCACAGCTAGCCTCAGCTGCTTAGTGAGGCCCTCCGCAACTTAGTGAGACCCTGTTTCAAATAAAGAATAAAAAATAGGGCTGGGGTGGTAGCTTGGAGGTAAAATGCCCCCAGGTTCCATCCCCAGTACCGCAAACAAAACAAAACAAAATAAAAAAACAAACAAACAAAAAACCTCAAAGAAAGACACACTAATAATTTCTTATGATGATCGAGTCTCTTGTCTCTTTGAGTGTTTAACTCTTTTGCCAGGAGATAGCTTGTCCTTGCCCCACATGAAAAGATGAGGGAAGGCCAAGAGAGAGGAGGAGAAGGTCCGTGTTCTTTCCAATTTCTCACTTGCATGCATGGGCACTCCTATTGCAGTGGTTCTTGACCTCAGTACTCCAGGAAGATGTTCTACACACACACACACACACACACACACACACACACACACACACACACACACATACACCAAGATTTGTAGAAGCAGGTGGTAGAATGATAGACTTCTTTCCAATCGTATAGGTACTGAGACCTTGCCCTGTGTGACAGGTGGTTTAAAGGTGTCCACAAGCACAGGTAAGGTGCTGATCCTGTTGCATGCTGGGTGATGGTCACAGGGTGAAAGGAAGGGAGCCTCTGGGACCCCTCTGTCAAGCCCCACTGAGCCAACACAGGTTGCAAGCTTCAGCTCCACTGCGAGTGAACCCCATCACGGCTTCCAGCCCAGAAAGCTTTGGGAGCCCCCATCCCTAATCTCTGGTACCCAGGAAAGGCTGATGCAGAAAACTCTAGTCCTGGCCCTCCCGCAGATGCCTGCTCACCCATCTGCTGCTATGCTCTGACCCTTTTGTGCAAAACCCCTGGCCCGTTATCCATGTCCAGAGGGCTCAGAACTTTATTTAGAATTTCCTTTTCTTTAGAAGAATAAAACTGGGCTCATTTTAATAGACTAAACCAGGAATCTAAACTGAAAGCAGAGGACACGTAAACAAAGTCCTTTTATGTGGTGACTCCAAATAAGTTTACTGTAACAAAAACGGGGCAAGTAAATGAGTGAGGTTTACAAATATAAACTGCAAAGTTGCTGAAGTGTGAGGTAAATTGTCTATGGACCCTTCTGTTTAAATTCTTCAGCCTGACATCACCCCTTTCACATTTCTATCAGAGAGAATTTGGGGAGGAGAGAATGTTCTGTACACCAGAGAAAAATTTCCCACAATGTGGCCAACCAGTGATCTGATCAGGAGATCTCCTGTAGGGCCAACCAGAGCCTGGCACAGAGAGATACCTGGCTGGTGTATCAGCTACATTCCCCACCCCTGAGGAAGGGGTTCTTAGAAACAGCCTGTTCCACCACTGTGACCCCAGAGGGCAACCCAGGGTGAGAGGGTTAGAGAGTGGACCTTCAGAAGGATGATGAGAAAAATCCTGTCAGATGTCACTTTTGCTCAAGGGGAAATGCCCTCCTCTCTCCACCAAGAGGCAGAGAGTGTGCCCAGCAGGTGGAATTCATTATGAACATGAATGCTCTCGCCAGCAGGATTGGTGACCTAACCACTCTCCCAGGGAAAAGAAATCTAAGCATGGCATGAGATTTCATCTGGGTGGTTCCGAGACAGTGTGTTGGATTTGAAGTTGGGGATTTGAGGTCAAACCAGTGCAAGTACTATGGGAAGAAGGCAGAGAACGGGGGAGGGGTGGCAAGAACCTGTACGCTATGCCGTGCTAGCAAATATTTAACGATGGGCTCTGGAAGTTCTGGGAAGAGCCCTGATATGTGGCATTTTGGGACTTCCATAGTATAAATACAACTGGCATGAGTGATTTCCAGTTACCATGTGAATCCATTTGACTCACACAAGCTTCTAAAATTTAGCAATTGTCTCTCCCTGGCTGGAAGGCTCACTCAGGGTACCACTGCCCGTGTGGTTTAGGAGGGGGTCTTAGAAGGTTGGAGGTGGAGGACTCTGAGGTTTTTAGCAGGAGAGTAGTGTCTGAACCACCTTCTCAGTGATTTGGATATAATTCCCTGTGTTTCTGAGTACTTAGAATACTTATTCAGTGTCTGCCTGTCTGCCTAGGCTCCCTAGTAGAAATGGATCTTTCCTGGTCACTGATGTATCCTAATACCTACCACAATGCCTAGCATACAGTAGGAGTCAAAATATGTTTTAATTGGCGCAATGGTTTTTTGAATATTATTACTAGCAGTAAGAATATTGTGTCTTAGAAACTGGACTAATCCCTTGGTGAAGAATACAATTCCATCTCTATAGCAGGCTTCTCAAAATATGGCAGAGTCCCATGAAAGTGTGATTATAATTATTTAGGCCCTATCTCAGAACTTGCTAAATTTGCATGGTTACTGGGTATGGCAGAGCACACCTATAATCCCAGAACTTGAGAGATTGAGACAGGAGGATCACAGGTTCGAGGCCAGCCTCAGCAACTTAGAGAGACCCTTAGCAACTCAGTGAGACCCTGATTCAGAAAAAAAAGAGGGCGGAGAGGAGGCTGAGGGCCTGAAGTTGTAGCTCAGAGACAGAATGTCCCTGTGTTCAATCCCCAGTTACTTTTATCCCCATATGTTCAGGACCAAGGAATATTCATTGAAACAAGGTTCTCAGATGAATTTTTACAAACTCAAATTTTGGAATGATTTCCTGATGGAATCTCAGGTATTACTCCCATTTTGTAGCTGAGGAAACTGAGATTGGTGAATTTCAGCAATTTCCTCAAGGCTACATATTTGATAACTGCTGGGTCCAGAACACCATGCTTGGTTGGCCAGAGGCTACATGAACTCCTGTAGAATAAAGCTGAATGAATGAATGAATGAATGAATGAATGAATGAATGACCTATTTCCACTGAGTGTGCTCTGTGAGATTCAAATAATAACCACAGAGGCAGAGGAAGCTGGTGGGAGCCAACTGCATTAGTTCGGGGCGAGCTAACAAGCATAGGCTTAGAGTAGACATAGAAAGCAAGATGCTGTGATAATTAGCAGTTATCCAGTGTGATGCCATGTGGCAGCTGAACCCAACAGCCACAATTAACCTGCCATCTCAGCAGGGGCAGTGGCCACGCATGCTGCTCAGAGTGCGATTCAGAAAGAAGAGTTGGCGGAGTTGACTGTTAGAGGGCTAAGACTTCTCCTTGGCCTTCCCCTGGTTAAGTCAGGGTTTGGGCCCACACACAGGCACTGAAGGGGGTGCAGAGGGCACTGGAGGAGTGGCATTCCTCTGGTCCCAGTGAGGGCGGAAACACAGTGGAGGATCATCTGTTGCCACAGCGCTGGAAAGCACAAGCGACATCTGTCTTATTCCTGGAAAATGTCACTGTTGCTAGGGCACTGCAAGCACTTGTGTGGACAGATGCTATCTGCGGGGAAATGACTTCCTTATGGCTCCTCAGTGGCTTAGGTCCTGCTTTGTGTTTTATCCCACGGCCATGTGTGGGTCAAACGAGGCTGGGAGCGTGTGTTCTTGGAATTGAGGCAGTCTCCTTGGAGATAAAAGTAATCCATGATAATTAAAACTTCAGAATGAAAGGAGGTGATTTCTGAAGAATGTTCTCCATGTCATCTTTTTCTCCCTCTTCTTCCTCTCTGCCTTCTCCACTCATGACTTTGCACAGAGCTAATGACAAAGTTATGAAAATAAAAGCCTTGCTGGCAGAGAGAGGCACGTATTTGCAGGGTGGGGATGATGGAACTGGAGAGTCTGCCTTCCACCAGCAGGGCAGCCCTCCTGGGAATCACCCTTCTTGAACCTGAGGGTCTGGAGCCAACATGACATGGTAAAATGATCGAGCAGGCCAGTGTTTGCAAAGAGGCTGTCTTTAAAGAATGTCTGGGATTCGGTGGGTGGGAAGATGACAGGAGACTGGAGGCCTCACCAAATGACTCTGCCGTGGCCAGGCTTTTTAGTGGCCTGCTCTTGTACTCTTCCTTCCTAAAGCATCAGAGCACGGGGAAAATGTGTCTTCCTACCTCACTGTTGGGACTGTAAATTGGTATAATCTTTCTGAAGTTGGCAAATTATCACAACCTTTGACTATTATACACCACTAGTGCTCAGGATGTTTTTATTGTTGTTATTATAGCAGAATTTATCCATATCCTGATTAAAAAGTAGGTTATGGTTGACATTTAGGCAAAAGAGGTATTTGTACCCTACAATAAAACTCTATGAAGATTTAAGGTAAAGAAATAGTTGATAGCTCATATTTACTGATATATAATAAAATGCATATTGAGTAAATTTTTAGTGTGTGTGTGTGTGTGTGTGTATGTGTGTGTGTGTGTTTAATGGGAATTGGCTCATGCCATCATGGAAACCAAGAAATCCTACAATCTGCCATCTGCAAAGTGAAGAGAAGGAAAGGTAGTGGTGTCATTCAGTTCAAAGTCTGACATCCAAGTTCAAAGGTCCGAGAACCAGGAACATTTATATCTGAGGGCAGGAGAAGATGGACGATGGCCCAGCTCAAATGGAAAATGTGGATTTTTTTCTCTCTGCTTTTGTTCTACTCTGACTCAGTGGGTTGGATGATACCTTCTCACATTAGTGAGTGTCACGGTTTGGATATAGAATGTCTCCTGAAGGAGCTCATATATTGACATTCAGAGCTGATATAATTAAGTCATGAGGCCAGCAATCTCACCAGTGGATATTCCATTGTAATGGATTTACTGGATGGTAACTAGGCCGGGTGTGGCCTCAGGTGCTGTGCCTGTGTCCTGAGTCCCTTTGCTGCTCTCTCTTGCTTCCCACCACCATGATGTGAGCAGAGCCCTCGCTCTCTCCTCTGCCTCCCGCCGCCATGCCTGAGCTCTCCTAATGTAACCAGCCTCATGTGGACTGAATTCCTAAAGTATCCAGAACTGTGAGCAGATGAACCTTCCTCTAAGTTGTATGGTCACATTTTGGGGGTCATGGTGGTGAGAGGGCTGATGCAGTGAGGGTGTTTTTTACTCAGTCTACTGATTCAAATGCTAATCTACTCTGGAAATAACCTTATCAGCACACCTCGAGTTAATGTCTTACCAGCTATCTGGGCATCCTTTACTCTAATCAAGTTGACACAGAAGAGTAACTGTCACAGTTTCCAAAATGCATTTTCAGATATAAAGGGCAAGACGTCAGAGCATGCATGGTGTACACTCATATTGGGAAAGCCGTGCACACAGACGGTAGGTGGAATGAGACTGCATACTATCTTCTGTCTTTAGGCATCTCCATGGTCTTTCTTCTGCGTCATTCCCAGGCCCTAATGCTTATGTGGACTCTTTCATGACTTTGGTTTCCTGGCAGCTTTAATTTGAACAACACCATAAACCCTCAGGAAGCCAGAGGCTGTAAAAGCCCTATCTTTACTCTTGTTTCCTGAGACACATAAGATGTGGAATTCCCAGTACCATAAAGATCTCACCAGGTGTTGAAATGTGTGGAGAGAACCTCACGCTGATGTGTTTTGAAAGACAACTCCCCCATCTCCCTGTGTGGCTCCTTGTCATCCTGCTGGCCGTTGTGGTTGCTCAGGATTTTCAAAAGACATATTGCATCCTCACCACTTCACACACTCTCTCGCTCTCACATTGCACTCTAATACCGACACCACCAATCGAAGAATGAAAGCTTAAGGCAGCCCTTGGCAGCCTCGCCCTTCCCCACAGTGTCCATGGCTCCTGTGACTGGCTGTGGTTTCATGGTGGCTTTGTATGTGCTCTTGGCATTGTGGAGGCAAAAGGTATAGTGGGCCATATCAGCATTTGCTTGTGAAGCCAGGTATTCAATTCATCAGAAGTCTTGAGGATTTTAGTAGTGACAGTCCTACTGACCCATATTACTAATAATACTCATAATCGCATTGAAATTAGTACAAGTTATCATTTATTGAGTGTGGACTGGGCTGGGGTTAGGCTAAACAATTCATATGCTGTATCAAACTCACCTTTCACCATATATGCCCCTTTGAAGGGATACAATGATAATCTGTACTTTAGAGATGAGGGTGCTGAGTATTAGGATAGGGAGGACGTGATTGGTCGGACTGGGTGATGCTGAGATTGCAGTGTAGATGCCTTGGATTCTTGACTTTGAGCTAACATTTCTCACTCTTGGTCCATGACTTGTAAATGGGGTAGTACATGCTTTCACTCCACCATGACCTTCCACTGAGACATAAAGCCTACATCTGTGTCAGTAGAGAGAATGGTAGAGAAGGGATCGAGAAGTCTACCATCAAAGCATAAACCTCAGCATCACTCCCTCTAGACACCTCCCCAAGGAAGACTGAACAGTGTTCAGGGGAGCCTGCCTGGCTGCCCATGGTCTGTGGTACCATCCATCAAACACATCTTCAACACTGGCCACCAGGTGTCCATGTGATTTCACACGGTGGCTTCTAAACAGAATTTCCAGGGACCTGTCCATCCACTCCCACATAAGTCCTTTTCCTCTGCCATCACGATACCAAAAATAAAATGGAGAGGAGGGCCAGGGAGTTAACAGCTCAACAGTCAATTGGTTAGTTCCTCTTTGATTTGAAGTCTCTATCACTTATGAGCCAGTATGGAAAAAGCAGAGGAGAGGACGATTTTATTTTTATTTTATTTTGGTATTTTTATTTATTTAGTGGACAAATAAAATATAAATAATGTTCTTATATATGGAGAACCATGTGATAGTTCAATACATCTCTCTTTACGTATCTATATAGTATAATCTTTAAATCAAGTTAAATGTACTCTAATCATGTCTTCTTTATGATAAAAACACTCAGAATTCTTTCTTTTAGCTTTTTAAAACATACAGTACATATTTGTTTTCTATAGTCACTTTACTCTGTAATACCACACCAGAACTTCTTATTCCTTTAAGAATAATGATAATTTAGTATCCATTGATCAACCCCCTCCCCCACTCCTCCTCTGCCCAGCCTTTAATAACCACCATTCTGCTGTGAACTTTTCTAAATATGCAATATGAATGAGATCATGTAGTATTTGTATTTTCATACCTGTCTTATTTAATTTAACATAATGAGCTCCAGTTCCAGCCATGTTATCACAAATGTCAGGATTTCATCACTTTTTATGGCTGAATAATATGCCACCATATATAGGTACCACATTTTATTTAACTATTCATCAGCTGATGGACATTTAGTTTGTTTCCATTTGTTGTCTACTATGAATAGTACTGCAATAAACATGGGAGTGCAGAATGTCTCTAAGATACTGATTTCATTTCTGTTGTATATGTACCCAAGGGTAGTATAGTTGGATCATATGTTCTATTTTTAATTTTTTGAGGGACCACCATACTTTTTTTTTTTTTTTTGGCGGTACTGAGGATTGAACCAGGGGCATTCTACCACTGAGCTATACTCCCAGCCCTATTTTTTATTCTTCATTTTGAAAAAGGGTCTTACTAAGTTGCTGAGAGCCTCACTAAGTAGTTGAGGCTGGCTGCGAACCCAGAACCTCCCGTCTCAACCTCCCAAGTACTGGAATTACAAGTGTGCACCACCTCGCCCGACTTTCATGATAATCTTTCCCATAATGTTTTCACTAATTTATATTCTCGCCAACAAATGTCCAAGTGTTCCCTTTTTCTTTATACTTTCACTAGCACTCTTTATTTTTTGTCTTTTTTATGAAAACCACTTTTACTGGGGTGAGGTGATATCTTATTGTGGTTTGGATTAGTATTTCCCTGATTAGTGTATTGAGCATTTTTTTTTTTCATGTATTTGTTAGCCGTTTGTATATCTTCCTTTGAGAAATGTCCATTTGGGCCCATTGTACATTTTTAAATCAGGTTATTTCTTCATTTTTGATACTGAGTTTTTGGTGTTCC
>PVLC010036367.1:0-15833 GCA_004027655.1 Graphiurus murinus
GGAGGAGGAGGAGGAGGAGGAGGAGGAGGAGGAGGAGGAGGAGGAGGAGGAGGAGGAGGAGGAGGAGGAGGAGGAGGAGGAGGAGGAGGAGGAGGAGGAGGAGGAGGAGGAGGAGGAGGAGGAGGAGAAGGAGAATGTATGTGTGCTGGAAGCACTGATGGAGCGAAGTGGAGATGCAGCACCATATGTCCTCAAACTGTAGGGAGATGTAAACATATCATGTGAGATGTGCTCTGTAGAACCTAAGTAAGACACAGAAGGGGGTGTAGGGCCTGAATTGAAGCTTCATGATGGTGTAGATATGTGGTCAGAAGAACAAATTATTAACCCCATCCTGGTTCCAAATCCCATTCAGTAATACTTCCTGTTACCCACTCCTCTTGTCTTGTGGGTCTAGGAGTTTCTCCATGGATCAACTCCAACTTGGAAAATGTCTCCCCTGATGTTCCATAGAGTAAATATGTTGGCATTTGCTTCTGGCATCTCAAGTTAACTCATAGACTAGATGACCCCTCGACCTACATCCAGCCCACACAGATGGGTGCTCCTAGTCTTGCTTAAAGACACCAAGTGTGATTCATGCTATAGTTCTAGAAGAGTAGGATATGAAATCAATCAGACTGCCTGAACAGAGGAGACAGAATCAAAGGAAGAGGTTAAAGAAGCCAAGACCTCAGATAAGATATATCTGATGACCTTGATAACCAGGGTCCTGTGATGGTGAGACTATAGCGCTGTTATCATAGTTCTCATTGATGAACTAAGGAAACAATCTGAGACATATTTCTAAGTGGGAAAATGACATATCCAGAGCCATGAACTCTCTCTATTTACTGGATTGAGTAAAAGAGGACTGTCAGCAGTACTTGTCTACTTACCCCTATTAGACTGGGCAGAGTTCTTAGATCAGAGAAGATTTCTGGGTGTCTTTATTTGGGGAACACACTTGCTTTTCACAAGCATATAAAAGAGTCAAACCATTGCTTCAAAGTCCTTTAGATTTAAAGGAACAAGCAAAGTACTGACATTGAAATCATGTTTTCCGCCTATTATAGCGGAAATAATTTCATTATGTCATATTTGAGACAAATTCAAAATTGTTAAACAACATCCATCCAAAAATATTTACTTAAATTCTTATTAGAAACCAGACACAATCATTTCACTCTATTAAATTGCTGTGGGTATGCATTACTAAGCAGAAGGTAGAAGCAACAATAAATATCTAAGGTATATTTGTGGCATGTTTGAAGGTACAATTTTGTTTTCATTCACTTATAATGCATTATGGTATTTTTGACAATGATCAGTAACAAAAGCTTCATATACAATTGTTATTTAGCAAAATTATAATCTATTTTAGAATAAAACATTTTAGGATATAATTCATTAAAGTATAAAGAGATTGTTGATGTGCATACATGCAAATATAATCATTTATTAATCATCTCCCAATTATTTTTGTGTGTCTGATGTTTTTAAGTCCCTTTGTTACAGACAAAATAGTGAAATAATAAACAAAGAATGGCCTCTGGACATGAGTTGGTTACACCATAGTGGAGGAGACAAATTAACCAAACTATTTGATATAATTAATATATTGCAAATACAGTGGGGATGTAAATCAGGTAACAAACAGTATTACTTAAGGTTAAAGTTCAGGAAAATCTTAAGTAGAGTATTTCTTAAGACTATGGCTTATGCATGTGTTATTTTGAAGCTGAACACAAAATGTTGCATTTATCCTTGCAGAATGAAAATATTAAAAATAAGCTATATAATTATGTTATCCTATAAGTTTAGAGCAACTTGTTTTATTTACACTTCAAAACAAGCCTATGAGGTAGATAGTTAGAAATTGATTTCTCATTTCACAGGTGAAGAAATTTAGACCTAGAGAGGTTGATTCCACTTGCATAGGATTTGGTATCTTATTTATACTTTCTCTTATATGGAGAATTATGTGGCCCCAAGAAAGAGGAAATATTTTTTGACATGAAACTCTGATTTTAGAAGTCAATATGAGTTTATATGGTAATTCATCAATTTGTTCAACATTATTTTCTTCACTCATTTATTCATTCATTATTACTTATTCAACAACTTGTTTACTTATTCTCTCAGTTTTATCCTTGCACAATCAGATGATATATGGAGGGCCATGGTAAGTAAGGGTGGACAGAGTACAGTAAGACTATGGCTGGCTTAGGGAGCTCAGATTCTATAAGGGGAAAGCAGACAGATATAAAAGAGTAATGGAAAGGTCTCAAGGAATATATCAGTAAAGGGCCAGTGAATTTAATAGAAGGGAAACCGATCACCTACCAACATAACTCTGGATCTTCCATGTTAAAAAAAAATCTTAGGAATCCTAAAGTATAATTATGACTATTTAAACACCAGAACTGTCAAACTCCAAAACTTCACAACTTACCAAACCCTGTGGTGGCAATGGCCATGGCTCACAACAGCACCAGAAATCAACCACCTACACTAAACTTAAACATTGGTGATGATATATTCCCAGCCCATAATTACTACTATCTGTGCTTCTTTCTTCTGAGCTATGCAGGCCCATAATCAGAAGTCCCAGAATGCAACCAAGCATCTTAAATTTAGTCTCCAGCTCCTCTAGGAAGTAATCCCACCCAGTTGTGCTGCTCAACATCTTCCTGGTTACTCTTGACAAAAGACCATGTTTCTGCCTCTAAAGGATGCTGACATATTTAATTTCTGGATACAGCCCAAGATGACCCTCCTACATACTAGCCTCCAATTGTAGATCAATATTTATCTAGAACTTGCAATGCATCATTCATATCCTCTGATTGATCCTATTGTGGTATCTGGCTAGCCGTCCTCCTAATATTAGATCATCCAGTGTTTCTAGATCTGCCAAAGAGTTAGAACTTTACCCTAAAGAGCATCTTGAGCAGTCTGCGGCGTATCTCCTTTGTCTTAATGGAGTAGATGATAGGATTTAGCATAGGAGGCACAAAGAGATAAAGAATAGACATCAGAATATGAACAGCATGGGGCAGACCAGCCCCAAAGCGATGCACAATAGACACACTAACCATGGGCACGTAGAAGATGAGCACGGCTAAGATGTGAGACACGCACGTGTTAAGTGTCTTCAGGCGTTCCTCCCGAGAGGCAATGGCTAGCACTGATCGCAGGATGAGTACGTAGGAGATGAGGATGAGTGCGGAATCCAGGCCAAAGGTGAGCAGCACAATGGACAGCCCATAGTGGCTATTGAGAGAGACATCAGCACATGCCAACTTAATCATATCCACATGAAGGCAGTAGGCATGGGAGAGAATGTTCTGGGGGCGGCAGAAGGGCAGTCTGTGCAGCAGCAGTGGGAAAACCAGGATGAGAACAAAGCTGCGGAGGACAGTCCCCAGGCCCATCGCCACAATGCGGGCATTGGTGAGCACTGTAGCATAGCGCAGGGGGTTGCAAATGGCCACATAGCGATCGACACTCATAGCCAGAAGGATGCCAGACTCTGTCCAAGAGAAGAGGTGGATGAAAAACATTTGAGCCAAGCAGGCGTTAAAGCTGATCACTCGGGCATGGAAGTAGAGGGCAGCCAGCACAGTCGGCAGTGTGGAGAAGGACACCCCCAGGTCATTGACTGAGAGTAGGGACAAAAAGTAGTACATCGGCTGGTGCAAGCCCTGCTCCTGCTTGACAATGAGGAGGATCAGGGTGTTGCCCACAATGGAGATGGCATAGAATAAAAGGAGAGGAAGAGAGAGCCAGAGCTCTATTGACTCCATTCCTGGAAAGCCCGTCAGGATAAAGCTGGGAGCATTTGAGGCATTGATCCTGAAGTTGCCCATGAGAGGATGGGGGGCATTTGCATATGCTGGCAGGATCATTTAGAGAAACTACTGTTCCTAAGGAAGAAATGATGACACTGCCATTTTAATTGTGATTATACATGTGATTACAATTTTTAATTGTGATTACATGAGAAATGCCCAGTATATTATGAAATAAAGACTACTTTATTCAACCTCTTATAGAAGAGTGGATTTTAGGGAGGTTGACCATCTCATTCAGTCTCATTGATAGCTAACTCTCTGGATACCCTCCTGTGGTCATTCAGTCAGCTAGCCTTCATATGCTCCAAATTTCATAGCCAGATCTTAACTGGTCTGCAAGAGATGTTAACATTTACAGCCATTCTGAATGATGAGAAAACAGATGTCCAAGAAAAGGAAGGGGATTCCCTGACTTTTCTGGTAAGGAAATTACATGCCTAGAACTTGAACTCTGTAATCCGAGGGTACTTAACATAGTCCAAGGCCCCACACTTAATACTAAAAGATCTTTGTAAGAAGCTTGGAAAATACATAGTTCACAAGAGGGATCCTAGTGTTCCAGTTAAGGGTTGAGTTCCAGTGTTTCCATATAATGTGACAGCCAAATTTCTTAAACTGTCTCCTTTCATTTCATTTATTTATTTAGTGGGGTACTGGGGATTTATTTAGTGGGTACTGGGGATTGAACCTAGGGGCATTCTATCTCCAAGCTTACACTCCTATCCTTTTAACTTTTATTTTGAAACAGAGTCTCTCTATACTGCTGAGAATCTCACTACGTTTCTGAGGCTGGTCTCAAACCTGTGATCCTCCCATCTCAACCTCCCAAGTATTGGGATTACATATGTGTGCCACCATGCCCAGCTGTCTCCTTTCATTTCAAGATGGGGGCTAAAATAGAGTTCTTCTATGGATATATACACATGGAGAGAAAGAAAGAAATGGAGACAGAAAGAATGATAAGAAGAAAAAGAATTTGGACTTGAAACAGGTCCTGCCTATTAGTAAGCATTATAGATATATTGCTTTTGTTATTATAATTATTTAAAGGCATGTTTAGATGGAAAGTCAATCATACATTGTAGATTTTTTCCAAAAACATGTTATATGTTTACATAAAAAATACATATAATTTTAAACCCTATATGATCACATAGTAGATTATGATACATTAAGCAAAAGTAAAATACAAAAGATTAAGAAAGATAAAATTATGACACTGAAAACATTTTGCCCATTACCTTATTTTTCCTATGAATGGGTAAAGAATAGCATTCTTCCATTTTCATCTCAGACCACTGTTGTTGCTCTTACAGAATGTCACACTTGAGAAATGTTATATTACATCAGCACGAATGAGGGTGTGAGGAGAGGTGATGAAGGAGCAATGTGATGTGTTTTACATCCTTCCCATTGCTCTCCTGCACTATGGAATTTCAGGGACACCATTTTGGGAAGGAATTTCACTTAAAAGTATGCCATTACATTTCTATGTCATGTCCCAAGATTTTGCAATACTCTGCAGAAGAGTAGCTTGGCTAACTACTTTCATAACTTAGATATTAGATTCCCTTCTGACTCTCATGGATAATTCCTAACTCTTGAGTGAAATTACCCACCATTGAGTAATTTATTATAAAATTGTCATATTTATTGCTTCATATTACCCTCAGAATGAAAACTTATTTTTTCTCATATAATCTATGTTATATCAGTAAATAATCACATTAGACATCAGAGGGAAATTCTTGCTAGAGGGATAAGGGTCTGGGAAAGAGTCCCATGGACCTACTTCTGAAGAGTGAGATGTTTACTGGACAGCATCACTGGGTTTGAATAGGTAGGAAGACTGAACCAGATAAGCCCCTGAGAAACCTGTACAGTGCAGTGAGTCTCAATAGTGCCATGCAAAGAAATGGACATTGAAGATTTTAGGGGAGATGGTCTCAAAGCCACCCAACATCTTAAATAACACACACAATGTTGCCCATGTAACATCTTCCACTGTAAGGATGCCTAAAAACATCTTAACTAAAAATCAGCTGCTACAGAGTAAGTTCGGCTTCAGTATCTCTTTCCTGATATAGATGGAGATGGTGAAGCACAGCTTAGTGGCCCCTACTGACACTGGTGTCTTTTCTGTTCCATAACATGTTTTCCCTATGTTCACACCAAGCAAAAATTGGTGGCAGAGAGTAAAAAGTACTAAAGAGTCAGAGAGATAGGGATAGAGGACAGTGGGAAAAAAAAACAGAGAGAAGAGGATTAAAAAAAAATTGAGCAAATAATACAAATGTGGAAAGACACAGGTGAGGGAAGGGAACACAAGACCCAAGAAGGAATTTTAGGGTGACAGTGACTGGAACACTGAACATGAAGAAGGAAGAGAAAAAGACAAAGTCGAGCAGAGCTACAAGGCAATGCCCCAGCCTACCCTAGTTGCTCTCCCTGGGCCAGGCCAAGGCTACAGAAGACCCCACACTCATACCACAATTCACAGGAGCCATCCCTCAACCTCTGAGCAGCAGATGGGCTATTGCAAGCCCTAATATCCCCCAGATAAACCCTGTTGGGAATAGGTTTCCACAGTGGGATCCAGAGCTCACCTCCTTCTGCCTATTCCTTTGGGTGGTTCAGACAAGGCAACACTGCCTCTCCTCCCAGCCAGGCAGGGCTTACCTGCTGCCACACCATGTCCTTGTGGTCCCTGAAGTCCTGAAAGAGATGCATCCTGAGGATCCTTTGCCAAATTGAATGCAAAAACCAGAAATAAACAATTCATTTTGTTATACCTCACAAAATTCTCTTTTAATATTGCTATTGCTGCCTTATAGTCTCATGTCATAATATACTTAATGCACACAGAAGTTGATGGAAGGGAAAACTATGTGTTTCTAAAAAATGGAAAACATTTTACAAGAATGTCACCATCATCTACTCACCTTTAGTACAAAAGACAGACACAGAGAAAAATCACAGACTCTGCCTCCTTTCCATTGTGGGGATGCTCAGACAATAATGCAAGGATGAGAAGATGGGGACTTGACTTCACTGTGAGTGCCTAGGAAAATATACTATGTCCCCTCCCAGCTTTTCTCATAACATTTCTGTCATTTTCAAGCCTGTTGAAAGCTTTTATTCATCTTTGACTATTTCATCTCATCTTTGATGTCCAATTATTAAATGTCAAGTCCAATTATTTAACAATAAATATAATTAATAAATGCCTGATTATGTAAATATCATCTCACCGCACTTTGGCAAATTGTGTTGACACTTCATTTATACTGTTGTGCCTACATTTGGACCTTTACTATCTGAATTACAGAAGCAGTCTCCTCACTGTTCCCTACACTAACTCTGCCAGCTATGATCTCTTTCTTCCTTTTGCTGATGGAATGATTCTAGAGTCTAAAACAGAGCCTGGTGCTGTGGTACACACTTGTAATCCCAGTACTTGGGAAACTGAGATAAGAGGATTGCAAGCTCAAGGACAGTGCTTGGTAACTTAGCAAAATAAAAAGTGCTGTGGGTAATATATCAAGGTCAATTACTAAACTGAACATGAGAAGGAGGGAGAACAAGGGAGTGGGGTGGGAATTGGGGAAGGGATTAAATGAGAAATGTGTGCATATATGCCTTTATCAGCTTGTACCTAACAAAGATGTATGATTACACTGAACCAATTATTATTAAAAAATAAAAATAAACAAATAAACAAAAAATAGAGTTTTATGTAGATAAGAAATATTTATCTATGGTATTCTTGGAGAATCTAGTAGACAGGGGTCTAATAAAGGTATACTTTAAAAATCTAAAAAAAAAAAAAAAAGGGCTGTGGGTGTAGGTTCCCCCCAGTACTAGAGAAAGAGAGAGAGCCAGGGTGGGGCGAGGGGGGGAGGAGGAGACTGACTTCTTGAAAATGTATGTATGCATCACACTATTTTTTTTTTAGTCTGTGCATTTTTTCTCTTAATAATTTATTTATTTATTTTTAATTGGTGCATTGTAATCATACATTTTTATTAGGTGTAAGCTGGTAAAGGTAAAGGCATACTTGCACACATTTCTCATTTAACCCTTCCCCAATACCCACCCCCTCCCTCCTCCTCTCTCCTTCTCAGGTTCAGTTTAATGATTGACTTTGATGTGTTCATCAAAGCACATCATGCTCATTAGGTGTCTCACCTCCCCCCATCACCTTCCGTTAAGTCAAATTCTTTGCTCACCTAAGGATTCTCCTTCTTCATCTGGAGTCCCTCTTATGTCCCATTTTCTCCCTAGCTTCCATATTAGGGATAGCATATGATTTTTTACTTTTTGTGACTGACTAATCTCACTTAACATAATGTTTTCCAGTTCCATCCATTTCCCTATAAATAACATGATTTTGTTCTCCTTTATGGCTGAGTAAAATTCCATTGTGTACATATCCCATAGTTTTGTAATCCATTCATCTGTTGATGGGCTGGTTCCATAGTTTGTCAATTGTAAATTGTGCAGCTATAAACATAGATAAACATGCATTGGTCTGATAGCTTGGTTTCTGTTCTTTTGGGTAGATATACCCAGAGTGGTATTGCTGGATCATATGGTAGGTTCATTCCCATTCACCTGAGGATCCTCCATATTGTTTTCCAAAGTGGTTGTACTAATTTGAAATCCCACCAATAGTATATTACAGTTCCCACTTCTCCACACCCTCGCCAGCATTTGTTGTTGTTTGTGTTCTTGATGATTGTCATTCTGATTGGGGTTAGGTGAAATCTCAAGGTAGTTTTAATTTGCATCTCTCTGATTACTAATGATGTTGAACTTTTCCTCATACATTTATTGGCCATTTGTATTTCTTCTTTTGTGAAGTGTCCATTTAGATCCTATTTAGATTGTATTTCTTCTTTTGTGAAGTGTCTGTTTAGATCCTATTTAGATTTTTTGATTGGGTTATTTGTTTTCTTAGCTGTGATTTTCTTGAGTTCTCTGCATATCCTAGATATTAGTCCTCTATCAGAAGAGTAGCTGGCAAAAATTTTCTCCCACTCTGTGGGCTCTCTGTTGAGGTTCTTGATAGTTTCCTTTGCTGCATAGGAGCTCTCCAGTTTAATGCAATCCCATGTGTTCACGTGTTGGGCCTATGACCTCTTCAAGTAGCTGCAAAGTCTCTGGCCTGACTTCCAGGTCTTTGATCCACCTTGAGTTGACTCAAGTTGTGCAGGGTGAGAAAGTGGGGTTTATTTCCATTTTCCTGCATATGGTTAACCAGTTTTGCCAACACCATTTGTTAAAGAGGCTTTTTCCAGTGTATGTTTTTGGCCCCTTTGTCAAAAATCAGTTGACTATAAGCACATGGGTCTGTCTCTGAATCTTCTATTCTGCTCCATTGGTCTATGTGTCTGTTTTTGTGCCAATACCATGCTGTTTTTTTTATTACTGTGGCTTTGTAGTGAGTTTGAAGTCAGGTATTGTGATACCTCCTGCATGGTTCTTGTTACTAAGAACTACTTTGGCTATCCTGGGCTTTTTGTTGTTCCAAATGAATTTAAGGACTGATTTTTCTATGTCTGTGAGGAGTGACCTTGGTAATTTCATGGGTATTGCATTGAATCTGTAGATCACTTTTGGGAGGATGGCCATTTTGATGATATTTATTCTGCCTATCCAAGAGCATGGTAGAGTTTTCCATCTTCTAAGGTCTTCATCGATTTCTTTTTTCAACTTTTTGCAGTTTTCCTTATAGAGGTCTTTTACCTCTTTGGTTAGGTTTATCCCTAATTATTTTATTTTGGGGGGTGCTATTGTGAGTGGAATTGTTTTGTGTATTTCTTTTTCAGTGATTTTATGGTTGGCATACAAGAAAGCTTCTTATTTTTTAAGATTGATTTTGTATCGAGGCACTTTGCTGAATTTGTTGATCAGTTCTATAAGTTTTTTGGCTGACTTTGTTCAGTCTTCTAAGTATAGTATCATGTCATCTGAAAAAAGAGATAGTTTTAGTTCTTCTTTCCCTATTTTTACCCCCTTTGATTTCCCTCTCTTGCCTTGTTGCTCTGGCTAGAGTCTCGAGTACTATGTTGAACAAAAGAGGTCATAATGGACATCCTTGTCTTGTTCCTGTTTTTAGTGGGAACTCTTGCAGTTTTTCTACATTTAATATGATATTGGCTGTGGGCCTTTTGTATATTGCCTCTATGATGTTGAGGTAGGTTCCTTCTATTCTGATTCTCTGCAGTGCTTTTTAGCATGAATGGGTGTTGGATCTTGTCAAATGCTTTTTCAGCATGAATTGAGATGATCATGTGATTTTTCTCTTTGATTATGTTTGTGTGGTGAATTACATGGATTGTTTTTCATATGTGGAACCAGCCTTGCTACCCTGGGATGAAGCTGACTTGGTCATGGTGTATAATTTTCTTGATGTGGTTTTGAATGCGCATTGGTAGTATTTTGTTTAGGAATTTTGCATCTAAGTTCATCAATGATATGGGCCTATAGTTTTCTTTTCTTGAGCTGTCTTTATTTGGATTTGGTATTAATGTGATTTTGGCTTCATAGAATGTGTTTGGGAAGGTCTCGTTTCTTTTTATTTCACGGAATAGTTTGAGGAGTGTTGGGATTAGCTCTCCTATAAATGTTTTATAAAATTCACTTGGAAAACCATCTGGCCCTGGGCTTTTGTTTGATGGTAAATTCTTTATTGCTATTTCTATCTCTTTGATTGCTATTGGTCAGTTTAAGTTTCCTTTATTTTCTTGACTCAATTTAGGAAGGTTATATGTGTCTAGAAATTTGTCAATTTCTTCTAGATTTTCCATTTTGTTGGAGTATAGTTTTTCAAAATTGTTTTTGATGATCCTCTGTATTTCCACACTATCAGTAGTAATATCCCCTTTTTCATCTCTTATTTTGGTAATTTGGGTTGATTATCTCTTTCTTTTGGTTAGGTTGGCCAATGATTTATCTATCTTGTTTATTTTTTTTTTTCAAGAAACCAGCTTTTGGTTTTGTTGATTTTCTGTATTTTTTTATTCTCTACTTCATTAATTTCTACTCTGATTTTCATAATTTCCTGTCTTCTACTGGGTTTGGAGTTAGACTGTTCTTGTTTTTCAAGGGCTTTGAGTTGTGTCATTAGGTTATTTATTTGGTAATTTTCCGTTCTTATGTGGGCACTCAGTGCTATAAATTTTCCTCTTAGTACTGCCTTTAAGGTGTCCCAGATGTTTTGATATGTTGTGTCTCTGTTTTCATTGATTTCTAGGAATTTTTTAATTTCTCCCCTTACTTCTTCTATGACCCATTCCTCATTCCGTAGGGTGGTGTTCAGTCTCCCTGTGTTTACATGGTTAATCTGGGTCTTCTTAGAGCTGATTTCTAGTTTCACTCCATTGTGGTCTGAAAAGATGCAGGGAATTATGTTACATTTTTTGAATTTGCCAATGCTGTCTTTGTGGCCCAGAATACTGTCTATTTTGGAGAAGGTTCCATGGGCTGCTGAGAAAAATGTGAATTCAGCTGTAGTTGGGTGAAATATTCTGTATGTGTCTAACAGGTCCATTTGGTTTACGGTATTATTTAGGTCCAAAGCATCTTTACTGACCTTTCTTTTAGAAAATCGGTCTAGTGATGTGAAAGGAATATTGAAGTCTCCTAGTATTAGTGTATTGGGATCTATGTGTGACTTTATATCATGCAGAGTTTGTTTTATGAAAGTGGCTGCACCTATGTTTGGGGCATAGATGTTGATAATTGTTATTTCCTCTTGCTGAATTGTTCGTTTTACTAGTAAAAAATGACCTGCTTTGTCTCTTTTGATAAGCTTAGGCTTAAAATCTAATTTATCTGATATCATAGTTGCTACTCCTGCTTGTCTTCGAGTTCCATTGGCATGGATTACCTTAATCCAGCCCTTCACCTTTAGTTTGTGGGAATCTTTGCTTGTAAAGTGTGTTTGTTGCAGGCAGCATATAGATGGATTCTGGGTTTTAATCCATTTTGTCACCTTGTGCTTTTTTATTGGGGAGTTGAGACCATTTATATTCAGTGTGATTATTGAGAGATGATTTTTAATTACTAACATTTTGAGTTTTGACTTCTGTTTGCAGTAGTGTTTGTTCTTCTTTGCTTAGTTGTTTGCTTCCTGGAAATTATTGTTTCTCTGGTTCTGTCGTTTACTCATTAGTTCTTCTTTGTAGTAAATCTGTTTGAGTATTTTCTTTAGTTCTGGTTTGGAAGACATAAATGCTTTCAGTTTCTGTTTGTCATGGAAGGTTTTTATATCCCTTCAATTTTGAGAGAGACTTTTGCTGAGTAAGAGAATCTTGGCTGCAAGTTATTTTCTTTCAGAGTTTGGAATATGTTACTCCAGGCCCTCCTGGCTTTCATGACTTGGTTTGGGAGGTCCAGAGTGATTCTAATTGGTTTTCCTCTAAATGTCACTTGGCCTTTAACTTTTGTTGCCTTTAGAATTCTCTCCTTAGCCTCTACATTAGTCAGTTTGATTATTATGTGGCGTGGTGACCCGCTTCTTTGGTCTTGTCTAAAGGGGGTTCTGTATGTTTCCTGCACCTGTGTGTCTACTTCTCTTTCTATGTTTGGAAAATTCTCTGATATTACTTCTTTGAAAAGGTTGTTTATTCCATTAGTTTCAACTTCTAGTCCCTCTTCTATGCCTATTATCCTTAGGTTATCTCTTTTAAAGTTGCCCCAGATCTCATTGATGTCCGATTCATACTGTTGAAGTTTTTTTTCTAGATTATGTGCAATGGATTCATTTTTGGAATGGTCATCTTCTAGGAGTGATATTCTATTTTCCATGTGGTCTAATCTACTGTTTATAGTTTGTATTGATGCTTTCACTTCTATTATTGCATCTTTCATATCCTTCACTTCCCTCAAGGCTTCTCTATGACTCCTGCTCAGGGTGTCAGATTCTTTGTTTATTTGTTCCTTTATTCCTTTCCAGTTCTCTCTGTATTCTTTCTGGAAGTTTTGTATCATTTCTATTATTAAAGATCTGAATTGTTCTTCTGGTAATCTCTGCCATTCTGTGTTTTTGAGTTCTGTTATTGTGGGGTTGTGTTGACTCATTGTTTCTTTGCTATTTTTCCTTCCCATGGTTTCCCTGTTCTTACATTTATATCTTTGCTGCTCTTGCATACTTTCTCTGAATTTATAGGTTTCTTATTTTTATTTTCTCTCTGTGAATGGTATCTTGTACTGAGTTGCAATTACTCTGGGACTTCTACCCACTCTATTGGTGCCTTTGTTGGGTTTCAGGTACTGACCTCTAGGGTCTAGCAAAAGCTAACAAATCAACCAATCCTCCGAACAAACATAGATAAATCAAAGCAATGCAAAGTGAAAACAAAACAAGAAACCCAGAAAACAAAAAGCAACAACAAGAAACAAAATTTGAAAAACCCTGCAGGTTTGTAAGAATAGACCTGATTTGGCCTCTGCAGATCTTTTGGGTGGATCTCTGCTGTTGTGGGCGGCTGGCTAACTGGCAGCTGCCACTGCCATGTATACACCAGTTCCTTTATTCCCCCTGGTCTGCATTCTGGGTTCTGATCAGGTGCTTTTGTTGTTTTGTTGACTTTTCTGCTGTTTTGCTTTTCTTTCCTTCTGTCAAGAAGCTGCTTTTGCAGCAGTTTTGATTCAAACTCTGCAGTACAGTTGATCGCTGCTCTGGCTGTGGAGGAAGAGGTGAGCTAAGGTGGCCCTGTGCAGGCTTAAGCTGGTCGTACCATACGTTCCAGTCACTGTCGAAGGTGCCATGATATGCTGCCTGGAAAAAATATCTGTGAGTAGGGAGGTGACATTTGCTGAGTTTAGAAGCACTAAAAGAAGAACAAGTTTAAGCTGAAGTGGTATATTTAGCCAAAGATGTCCGAAAGAAGTAGCCATTCAATGCCCATCGGGAACATCCTCAGATAGTCCTTCAGAGAAAACAGCATCCAGTGTTTGTTCTATTTTTCGCCAAATAGTATTAGTTCCAACCAATTCTCCAGCTCTCCAGTTTTCTGCTCACACCACAGGTATACAGGTCTTCCAGTGAAAAATAAAATGCATAGAAATCCACTGGAGAGCTTATAAATACAGATTTTGGACTCCCTCCCTAAAAACAGTCAGGATAATTTTGTGTGTGGGACTGGAGACTGAAACCAGGGACATTCTACCTCCTAGCTACACCCTCAGCTCTATTTTATTTTTTATTTTGGAAACAGGGTCTTGCTAAGTTACCTAGGCTGGCCTTGAACCTGAAACCTTCCTGTCTCTGCCTCCCAAGTATTGGGATTACAGGCATGTGCCACCATGCCTGCTACTTTTAGAATAATTTGAAATGAGCCATATAATCTTCATTTTAACAAGTGCCCTAGATTATCAATCTACACTATAAGTTTGCCACTAAGCATTTCTTTGTATACTGCCTTACTTAATTTTCCAATTACTACACAATATACAATCTTGAGAGGGAATTACTAATATTACTACCTTTTTATGGAGAAAGATAAATTGCCGAAAGTCCTTGTGGAAAGGGCATGAACTTGAAACCTAAATAATATGAATGATAGGCACATACATACATGATCTTCTACCCACATGTATATCACTTCAGGTGCAAAGGCAAATGCAAAAAAACCAAAAAACTAAGAACCAAAAAACACCTCTACCTTTCACCTTGAAGCAGTGGCATGGATAGGGTTAATAGAAACTTCCTCACCTTCTCCCCTTGAGGGTGAGAAGAGTGCATCAGTGTCCCTTGGGCCCTAACTACCTACCTCTTCCCCACATTGAGCAGTGACTAGAGAAAATAAGTGAGCAGGTAAGCAACCTCTCCATCAGTCCCTTCCTCCTTGACTCATTTCCTTGGTTGATTGGTTTATTCAGCTTGAAAATTTTCTGTGTCTGCCACCATAATTTTCTTCTTTCTGTTTGGCCTGATCCCCAAAGCTAGGTGAGTTTTTGCTGCTTGGAGGGGTTAGACTAGAGCTAGGATTTGGAGAGAGAGAGAGAGAGAGAGGGAGGGAGTGAATGAAAAGCCTGCACTCCATTTCCCAGGAGCCATGGTCTGGGCACTGTGGGGTTCTTCCCTGAGCACCTTCCAGTTAAAAACTGAGGTCATACCCTGCAGCACTTGTGTCTATGCTCCATTGAATGGGCACCAAAAAGATTAGAATAGATGAACAGTTACACAGCTGAAGTATGGCCAGGGTTGGTGTAGGTCAGGCAATTTCCATGACAGGCATTTGAAAAGAGCCCATAACTGTAACTTAAACAGAAGAATAAGTGTGCCAGTATGTGTGCATGCCCAGGATGCTATTGTTAGTTTTTATGCATTATCTGTTTCTATTTTCTTCTTCATGTGGTCTGACTGCTAATGATAACATTACTGATATGAAATATAATCCAATAAAAAGTAGAAGTTATTGCATGCTTATCGTGTTCCAGGCACTGCACTAAAGAGTATTTTTTGGTGTGCTTCATTTTTTCCTAAAAATATCTGTAAGAGTTGAAGATGTTATATCATTTTAAAAAGTGAGCCGGGCGTGGTGGCGCACACTTGTAATCTCAGCATTTGGGAGGCTGAGACTGGAGGATCCGGGTTCGCGGCCAGCCTCAGCTACCTAGTGAGGCACTCCGCAACTTAGTGAGACTTGGTTCCAAAATAAAGAATAAAAAAATAGGGCTGGGGGTATAGCTCAGAGGTAGAATGCCCCTGAGTTCAATCACCAGTA
Source organism: Graphiurus murinus (assembly GCA_004027655.1). Taxonomy (NCBI): domain Eukaryota; kingdom Metazoa; phylum Chordata; class Mammalia; order Rodentia; family Gliridae; genus Graphiurus; species Graphiurus murinus. The sequence goes on from PVLC010036367.1 coordinate 15,575, forward strand.
CCGCAAAAAAAAAAAAAAGTGAGGAACCCACAAAGTGTGGTGGTACATGTCTGTAATGCCAGTATTTGGCAGGCTGAGACAGGTGGATCACAGGTTTAAGACCAGCCTCAGCAACTTAGTAACACTCAGCAACCCAGTGAGACCCTGTTTCAAAAATGAGAAAAGGCTAGGGGTTTATCTTGGAAGTAAAATGCCTCTGTATTCAATCCATAGTACAAGAAATAAATGAGGAATCCAAGGATCATATTGTTTAAGTAGC
>PVLC010036368.1:0-15845 GCA_004027655.1 Graphiurus murinus
AAAAAAAAAAAAAAAAAAAAAGGAAAAAAGATAGTAGGATTGCAGGTTCAAGGCCAGTCTCAGCAACTTAGTGAGACCCAGTTTCAAAATAAAAAATAAAAAGGGCTAGGGGAGGTAGAGTGCTGTTGGGTTCAAGTTCTAGTACAAAAATAAAACAAAAGGATATGATTTCTTGAGAAGCAAGGCTGAAACCCCTAATTTCTTGCAGGAAAATAGAACTGGGAAGTGTGAGTTCTCTCATGTGTTAGAGGGAAGAGGGTTCCTAAAGGATCAAAGTAGAAGGCTAAATATATGGCTCAGATGGGTGTGGTGGCCCACACCTACTTGGGAGAGAGTATCACAGGTTGGAAGCCAATCTCAACAATTTAGTGAGGCTATCAGCAATTTAGCAAGACCCTGTTTCCAAATAAAAAAATAGGGCTGAGGTGTAACTCAGAGGTAGAATGTCCCTGGGTTCAATCCCTAGCACCACAATTAAATAAACAAACAAACAAACAAGCTGGGTGTAGTGGTGCACATTTGTAATCCCAGTACTTGGGAGGGTGAGACAGGAGGGATCCGGGTTCGTGGCCAGCCTCAGCTACTTAGTGAGACCCTCCGCAAATTAATGAGACCCTGTTTCAAAATAAAGAATAACAAATAGGGCTGGGGATATAGTTTGGTGGTAGAATGCCCCTGGGCTCAATTCCCAGTACCACATAATAAATAAATAAATAAATAAATAAATAAATAAATAAATAAATAAATACATACATACACATGGTTCACCAAAAAAAAAAGAGAGAGGGCTGGGACTGTGGATAGAGGAAAACATGATTCCTTACCTAGAGGACTGATTTGGGAATCACTTAATGTGAGTAACAATTATTACCTTTATTCTATCTACTACCCTCCCGGAGCAGATCCAATGTCTTGGGCACCAAGTTCATCATCTTCAATAACGGGGTGAATCCCGATCGGAAGCCTTTGGTCCCACATACTACCCAGATCAGAGAGGAGCTGGGAGCTGTGTGTTATGTAAGAGTCGGGGCGGGAACAGAAGAGGGAGGGAGGGAGGGAGAGAGAGAGAGAGAGAGAGAAAGAAACAGACGAGGGAGGGAAGGAGAGAGAGAGAGAGAGAGAGAGAGAGGGATATTGAGATTGATTGATTGAGGCAGGGCAGGATTGAGGGGAAGGAAAAGAGGCTAACTAGACTATAATACTCTCAAGGAGACCAACGTCTTGGGATTCCGGGGGCCTCGGAAAATGACTGTGGTCATCCCAGGAATCGACAGTCACAACCAGAGAATCAGCGTCCAGCCACAAACCGTGAGTCCTCAAGGTCGGGAATCTCTGGGAGTCTCTGGGTCGGGAAGCTCAGACCCCTGGTCCTAGATCCCGAGGGGTTGGGAAGGAGGTGGGTTGCGGGTCACCTAAAGCCCGGAGGACTTTAACAGACTCCTGTCACAGGGAGTAAAAACTAGAGACTCCTAGGACGTGGTGCAGCACAACTGTAATCTAAGTACTTGGGACGCTGAGACAGGAGGATCACAGGTTCAAGACTAGCTTCAGCAAGTTAGCGAGAGGAGACTCTCAGCAACCTAGAGAACCTTTTTCAAAATAAAAATAAGTCAGAGAGCTGGGCGTGGTGGCACATGCTTGTAATTCGAGTACTTGGGAGGCTGAGACCAGAGACCAGAGGATCCGGGTTCGCGACTAGCCTCAGCTACTTAGTGAGGCCCTCTGCAACTTAGTGAGACCCTGTTTCAAAATAACGAATAGGACTGGGGGTGTATCCCGGAGGTAGAATGCCCCTGGGTTCAATCCTCAGTACCACCACCACCACCAAAAAAAAAAAAGTCAGAGGCAGAATGTTCCTGGGTTCAAATCCCAGTACCAGGAAAAAAGAAAAAAAGAAAGACTAGAAACTCAAAATTTCTGCGTGGGGAGAGAAAAGGCTGGTGGGCAGTAGGCTACTAAACTACGCCCTCTACTTTACATTCAAGGAACAAGATTCGCTACTGAATCGCCTCCAACGGGGGTCCAAACAGGGGTTGGTTCTGCTGCAAAACAAAGCCCCGTTGTGGAGTGATGAGAGCCGCTCCTACGAGCTCAATTTCCACGGTCGAGTTACTCGGGCCTCCGTCAAAAATTTCCAGATTGTGCATCCGGAAGACTGTGAGCTCCTGGGAAACCGCTTACCTGGGCCAGGGGGCGTGGAGCGCGCGAGAGCTACTTCTCCCTTTAGCAATTGAGCGTTTTTCCTAAGCAAGGCAAACGCCCCGAGCGTTGCAAAGCCTCTTGGGATTTGTAGTTTACCCAGCCCTTGCAGTGTTTCGCTGCTTAATAGGGGCCCTGAACCTCTTAGGAGTCTAGTTCTGGCAGCTCGGAGGCCAGGGGTCATGAGGGGGTCTGGCTAAGGCTGAGTTCCTGACTTCCTCCTCAGCCGACTACCTGGTGCTCCAGTTTGGCCGCGTGGCCCCAGACATGTTCACCATGGACTTCTGCTTCCCACTTTGTCCGCTCCAAGCCTTCGCAATCTGCTTGTCCAGTTTCGATGGGAAGCTGGCGTGTGAGTAACTCAATAAAATATCCCCTCACCAGCTTCTGTGCCAGTGCGTTTGGACCAAAGTTCCCACCATGCCGCCTTCTGCACTACCTTGATACCCACCAACACTTACTAGATGCCACCAACATGCCCAGTCCTGTATTCTAGAGAGTGGACTGTCCAGCAGCACCTACTCTTGTGGTGGGCACCTAGGCATCATGGAAATTGGACCCTGAACAACAAAAAAGGCAAAACTCTCAGAAAAGCACATGCAGCCACAATCTGTTATGGCAGAGCAGGGCAACTGTAAAAAAGAGTCTTTCATGTGAAAAAATCAGGAGGGAGCCGGGCGTGGTGGCACAGGCTTGTAATGCTGCTTGGAATGCTCAGCATTCCGGAGGCTGAGACCAGAGGATCTGGGTTCAAGGCCAGCCTCAGCTACCTAGTGAGGCACTCCGAAACTTAGTGAGACTCGGTTTCAAAATAAAGAATAAAAAATAGGGCTGGGGGTATAGCTCGGAGGTAGAATGCCCCTGAGTTCAATCCCTAATACCACAAAAAAAAAAAAAAAAAAAAAAGCTGGGCGTGGTGGCACACGCTTGTAATCCCAGCATTCAGGAGGCTGAGACCGGAGGATCCGGGTTCCAGGCCAGCCTCAGCTACCTAGTGAGGCACTCCACAACTTAGGGAGACCCGGTTTCAAAATAAAGAATAAAAAATAGGGCTGGGGGTGTAGCTCGGAGGTAGAATGCCCCAGAGTTCAATCCCCAGTACCTCAAAAAAAAGAAAAAAAGAAAAATCAGGAGGGCCAGGTGCCGCAGCACTGTAATCCTAGCAAGTTGGGAGGATTGCAAAGTCTAAGCCAACGTGGGCAGTTTTGCAAGCCCTGTCTCAAGATAAAACTAAAAAGAGCTGGGGGTGTAGTTCATTGGTAGAGAGCCCCTAGGGTCAAGCCATTTAACAGTTTGGGATGTCCTTGGGTTCTTAGCTAGTTTTAGGAAAAAAATAGCCAGAAGCCAGGGGTGGAGATGCATGCTTGTAATCCCAGTACTTGGGAGGCTGAGATAGGAGGACTGCAGGTTTGCGGCCAGCCTCAGCTACTTAGTGAGGCCCTCCACAACTTAGACCCTGTTTCAAAATAAAGAATAAAAAATAGGGCTGGGAGTGTAGCTCAGAGGTAGAATCCCCCTGGGTTCATTCCCCAGTACCGCAAAGAAAAAAAAAAGTAGGCGCACATTTGTAACCCCAGTATGAGGGAGGCTGAGACAGGAGGATCAGAGGTTCAAGGGCTGAGACAAGAGGATCACAGGTTCAAGGACAGTCTCAGCAACTTAGTGAAGCTCTCAGCAACCTAAGACCTTGTTTCCAAACAAAATAGGGCTGGGGGTGTAGCTCTGGGTTTAATTCCCAACACCACAAAAAAATAAAAAATGTGAAATCGGACAATTAAAATGTTGAGGAGCTGGGTGTGGTGGTGCACACTTGTAATCTCAATATTTGGGAGGTGGAGACAGGAGGATGGCAGGTTCATAGCTAGCCTCAGCTACTTGGGCCCTCTACAACTTAGTGAAACCCTGTTTCAAAAAAAAGAATAAAAAACAGGGCTGGGAGCCGGGTGTGGTGGTGCACGCTTGTAATCCCAGCATTTGGGAGGCTGGCTGAGACCAGAGGATTGGGGTTCTCAGCCAGCCTCAGCTACCTAATGAAGCCCTCCGAAACTTAGTGAGACCCTGTTTCAAAATAAAGAATAAAGCCGGGCGTGGTGGCGCACGCTTGTAATCCCAGCATTCGGGAGGCTGAGACCGGAGGATCCGGGTTCGCAGCCAGCCTCAGCTACCTAGTGAGGCACTCCGCAACTTAGTGAGACCCGGTTTCAAAATAAAGAATAAAATATAGGGCTGGGGGTATAGCTCGGAGGTAGAATGCCCCTGAGTTCAATCCCCAGTACCGCAAAAAAAAAAAAAAAAAAAGAATAAAAAATAGGGCTGGGGGTATAGCTCGGAGGTAGAATGCCCGAGTTCAATCCCCAGTACGACAAAACAAAACAAAACAAAAAAACCCACCAGCGAGGGATATGAAATGTAGTCTATCCTCTAAGGCCCAGGCCTTTATGATCCCCACTACCTCAGGCACCCCAGAGTAAGATACTATCAGAACACACATGGAGACATTGTTCACTACAAATCCAAAGGCTTTATTCCTTAAATAACCCAACACTTTGTATTTTTTTGTTGTCTATTTATTATAAACCAACACTCTTAAAAAAATAATTAATAAATAATATGGCTGGGGTAGTGGTACACGCTTGTAATCCCAATACTTGGGAAGCTGACACAGGAGAATTGCAGGTTCAAGGCCAGCCTCAGCAACCTAGCCAGACCTTATTTCAAAATAAAAGAAAAATTTTAAAAAGGGCTGGGGGTATAGCTTTGAGGTAGACTATTCCTGGGCTCAATCCCCAGTACCCCCCAAAATAACGTGGAACCACTTGGTCTTAGCCATGCCTCCCACTGAGATCCAGGCAAGGGGGCGGGGCCCTGCAAGCCGGGTGGGGGATGGGAGCAGCCACATCTTGGCTCAAGGGCGTGGCTTGGAGCTTCTGAAGGGATTAAGTGGGAAGGGAGGTTTTGGGTAGGGCAGGTATGGGGGCCTGAGAAGGCGGAGGGTTCTCAAGCCGTTCCCAGGCTCTGGCCCGGTAGGCAGGAGTGAGGCAGGGGCCCAACTCTTCCTCAGCCCGGGCGATGCGGCGAGCAAAGCGACTGCGATCTCGGGCAAGCTGCTCCCAGGGGCCCCTGCGGGCGGCCTGGGCCGGCCCTGCCCAAACAACCAGAAAATGGACTGCGACCTTGTCAGAGAAGCGCACCTGAGGACAGAGAGACACAAGGGATTCAGACTGGGAGGGTGGGGAGAGAGAACCAAAGAAAAATTAGCTATACAAAAATGTTTGGTATTTAACTAGTCATCTGTCTGCCACGGGACTGCCCATCTGACTCACAGGAGGTACAGATAGTTTCCTGGGGCTGCCTCCCTCCCACGGGGTTGGGGAGGGCCGGGGAGGGGGGGGCGCTCGCCTCTTACAGAGGATTTCAACAGGATGTACACAGCCCTCCCAGTAGGGTTTCCTTGCAACCCTCAGCAATACACCTGGGACCCAGGAATCTAGGCCTCCAGCCCTTTCCCCGTAGACTCAGGAGTTCCAGTTCCCAGTCCCCTCCAGCTCAGACTCAAGAATCTGGGCCCAATGTGTCAAGCCCTGGGTCCAATCCCCAGCACCAGGAAAAAAAAAATCCCTAGGGGTAGTGGAGCCTGCCTGTAATCCAGTACTTGGGAGGCTGAGATAGGATTGCATGTGAGGCCAGCCTCACCAATTTAGCAAGACTATTTCAAAATAAAAAATTTAAAAAAAGGACTGGGGGTGTAGCTCAAAGGTAGAATGCCTCAGGACCCCCGTACCACAAAAATAACCAAATAAAAAGTTAAAATCTGGGCCTTTAGCAGCACTCACCTTTCTGGCCTTTAGGGGAGTATTGGGGTTCGGATCCTGGATGGGGGTCTCTGACAACCTGAGCCGCCTTTGGAGTCGGAGGGGTAGTTTAGGAGCAGCCCAGGGAGATGGTGGTTTCTCTCCAGGTACATAGATGGCCACTCGGAAGGGATGAGGTTCAGTTTCTCCCCATTTCTCAGCTGCTTCCTCTTTCTCAGTCTCCTCTCCAGGTGGATGTTTCCAGTCCCTGTGGGAGGCACTCTGGGCCTGAAGGTCAGGACATGGGCCTGACTCAGTTTCTCCTCCTCCCTCATCATCCTCTTCACATGCATCTTCCTCCTCCGTGTCCTCTCCAGGCTGATACACCCAGGCTTTCAAGAAAGCACTGGAAGTGGGGGTGGGAGAGGAAGCTTTGGCTTCTCCCTCTTCCTCAGCTGATCCTGAATCACTGTCCTTGTCTTCTTCCTCCTCCTCATCCTCTGTGTCCTCTCCAGGTCGATACACCCAGGACCTCACAAAGGCATTTGCACAGGGGGTGGGAAAGGTAGCCTCAGTTTCTCCCTCTTCCTCAGATGACTGCAAATCACTGTCGTCATCTTCCTCTTCGTCCTCTTCTTCTGTGTCCTCTCCTGGTTGATACACCCAGGACTTCAAGAAGGCACTTGTAGAGGGGATGGGAGGAGCTTCAGCTTCTCCCTCTTCCTCAGTGGATCCAGAATCACTGTCCTCCTCCTCTTCTGTGTCCTCTCCAGTCTGACACACCCAGGTCCTCCTGGAAGTACTTGTCAAGGGGATACAAAGACCCTCAGCTCCTCCTTCCTCTGCTGCCTCTAAAGCACTATCTTCGTCCTCTTCCTTTGTGCTCTTACTGGGTTGGGGCTCCTTGAGTAAGCCCCTTTGGGGTGGAACCGAGGAGTACAGCTCTAGGTCAGCTTTTTCACCCTTCTCCTTAGGCACCCTTCCTGAACAATCTCCCCTGGTGGTGGAGTTGAAACCTGACGATGAGGGAGAAATGGAGGTCTTCCTTGCTTTTGTATTTTCTGTTCCCTTTTCCTCCGTGGCTCGATCCTCTTCCTCCCCTGGGCAATATGCCCAAGTGCTGGGCTTGGATCCTAGAGATCCAGGAGAAGTAGAGGCTCCAGGAGCTTCTTTGACAGTGTCTCCAACCTCCTCCTTCTCCCCCACTGGACAGCCCTCCCAGTGTGATGAAGGATAAGAGAGCTTGGTCACTCCCTGGTTGACAGCAACTCCCTCTTCTTCAGCTTGCTCCTCCCAAGGGCTCTTATCAGAGGCTTGCAGGGTTCTTTTCGGCAGGCTTTGGGACAGGGACACAGGCTGGCCATCTGTAAACACCCTTCTCTGTTCTCTGAAGATGCTGTTTGCTTCTTCCTCTCTGTATACTTTATCATTATCATCTGAAAGTTCCTGGGGTTCCAGAGGGGAACTGTTGGCATTCAGGTTGAGGCAGGGCCCCTGGACTGCTTCTCCATCCTTTTTAGATGCTCTGCTGTCTTCAGCCTGCCCTTGAGAGTGCCTGCCCCAGGGTGCATGGGAGGTGGTCAGAAGAGACTTCGCTTCTCCCCCCAGACCATCTTCTACACGATTTTCTTCTATTACTGCTTCCACCAGCCAGGGCTCTGAAGGGCCTGGGCCTCTCAAGAGGCTCCAGGCCCGGCTGAGGAAGCCCATCAGTGGGGACAGGAGGTAGAAGGAGTGGGCATCCCTCCAGGGAGTGTTGTGATGAGGCACTTGGCCTGGAGCCATCTGTCTGGGCTAGAAAAGGAGGGAGGAGAAAAGGAAAATTTGGAAGCCATTTAGGATATGGCATCAGGGCATGACCCTGAGTCATAGCAATAGAAATAGCAACACAAAGGAGCAGCAACGTGAGATTCCGGGCCCAGGATTCCATTCTAATCCCGACCACGCCCATCTCTGTGAGTCCCGAGTTTCCCTTCTAAACACCCAGCCTGGGACCTCATTTTTCTTTCATTAAAAGATCCAAGAAGCCAGGTGTGGTGGCGCACGCACGCTTGTAATCCCAGCATTCGGGAGGCTGAGACCAGAGGATCCGGGCTCGCGGCCAGCCTCAGCTACCTAGTGAGGCCTTCCGCAACTTAGTGAGACTCGGTTTCAAAATAAAGAATAAAAAATAGGGCTGGGGGTATAGCTCGGAGGTAGAATGCCCCCGAGTCCAATCTCCAGTACCGCAAAACAAAAACAAAAAAAACAAAAACGAAGATTCCAAGCACCTGCCCCTCCTTTTAAGAGTCCAAGCCCCTCCTTTTAAGAACCGGATATCCCAGTCCCAAGAACAAAGCTCTTTCACTTGTTTCCATTGGGGACAAAATCATAGCCCCTAGTCCTCTCATCCTCCTTGAGGATTCACAAATCAGGTCCCCATGACGTTCCTCCCTTGGAGACTCAACACATTCTGACCCGCCGATGATTCCTTCACTGGCTCCCAGACCCCTTCCTTCTCCCTCAAGTTTGGGACTTCAGGCCCCCAACCCCTCCTCCTGCCTAAACCTAGACCCCCAGCCCACTCCTCCAGACCCGGAAGTCAGACCCCTAACCTGCCCCCCCGCCCCCGTCCAGTTCAGGCTCCCACGCCTACGTTCCGCACGACCCCTGCAGGTGTCCCCGCCCCGAAACTTTCCGTCTCGGAACCAGAAGACAAGCCCCCCTCCTTATTACTGATCAGAAGTCTGACGGCCAGTCCCCAACTCTCCGGAGTCCCAGGCGTTCCTTACTCACCGGCTGGGGGCTGCGCGTCACCCCGGGGGCAGGAGCGCCGGCTCGGGCTGCCAGAAGCGATCGCAGGTCCGGACGGCTCGGGAGGCCAGCGCATTCATCTCACCCTCAGGCGTCGGGCTCGAGGACTAGAAGTATCGCGGGCTGCCGAAAGCGCTGTCGCGCGGCAGGGAAGCAGGGGTCGTCAGATGTCTTCTGAGCAATCATCCACGGGGTGAAGACTGAACGGATTAGCTAAGGCGCCGCACGCAAGGCTTTTATAGCCGGTCGCAGCCGACGTACTGACGTCACCACGGGAGGCGGGATTTCGAAAGGGCAACGCAATGGGTGGAAAGGGAAAAATAACACCGGACTCTCGCGGAGATTCCAGGCTTTGTGACTTCACGGCGGCCTTTCCACACGTAGCCACGCCCCCAAGCGAAGGAGCTGTCAGTCAAACGCTTGGCAGTCCTCTGCTGTAAGCAGGCTCTCTACCTCTGTGCTTGGCTGGCGATTTCCCAGCCCCAGTTTAACCAGCAGGCTCTAGGGCTTCCCACCTTCACTTCCAGTCGGATGTTATCATTCCCACTAAACAGGAAAACTGAGGGTTGGGAATGAAGCCATTTGTTCAAGGTGGTCATAGCAGAGTCCAGATTGATGGCGGATGGGAACAAGAATATAAGCGACAAGCCGGACATGGTGGCGCACGCTTGTAATCCCAATACTTAGGAGGCTGAGACAGGAGGATCGCAGGTTCGAGGACAGCCTCGACAACGTATCGAGACTCAGCAATCTAGTGAGACCCTGTTTCAAACTAAAAAATAGAGTTGGGGATGTGGCTCAGAGGTAGAATTACCCTGGGTTCAATCCCCAGTGCCACAAAAAATTACATATCTATATCTATATCTATATTTATATATATAGATATAATATATATATACATAATCCTGGGTTGGGGAGAGGGGCAGTCCCTCCTGTTAGCTGTGGGAGCAGCTGAGCCAGGGGTCAGGCTGTAGTGGGGAGGCCAAAAATATATATTAAAAAAAATAAGCCAGGCATGGTGGCACGCGCTTGTAATCCCAGCATTTGGGAGGCTGAGACTGAAGGATCCGGGTTCGCGGCCAGCCTCAGCTACCTAGTGAGGCACTCTGCAACTTAGTGAGACCTGCTTCAAAATAAAGAATAAAAAATAGGGCTGGGGGTATAGCTCTGAGGTAGAATGCCCCTGAGTTCAATCCTCAGTACTGCAAAAAAAAAAAAAAAAAAAAAAAAAAAAGAAGTAGATCACCCCTGAAGGATCCGGGTTCATAGCCAGACTCAGCTACATAGTGAGGCCCTCCACAACTTAGTGGGACCCTGTTTCAAAATAAAGAATAGACGGGTGTGGTGGCGCACATTTGTAATCCCAGCATTCGGGAGGCTGAGACGGGAGGATCCAGCCTCAGCCACCTAGTGAGGCACTCCGCAACTTAGTGAGACCCCGTTTCAAAATAAAAAATAGGACTGGGGGTGTAGCTCGGAGGTAGAATGCCCCTGAGTTCAATCCCCAGTACCGCAAAAAAGAAAAAATATATATATAAATATATAAATATATATATGACACATATATATATGACACATATATATATGACACATATATATATGATACATATATATATGACATGAAGGCAGGCACTTTGCTTGGCTCACCGCTTTCTTCTTGGTGCATAGCAGGGGCTCCCCAGATACAGTGTATGATGAATGGCTGCTAAACCCAGAGCTCAGACTCCTCCCCTTTACAGTCACAAGGCTGCTCTTCGGTTTCACTGCTTCAAACTTCTTCAAAATCTCTGCTTACCCAAACTGAAATGTTGGCTGGATGGCACTCATCATGGTGAGGAGAGGGTCTGCTACAGGTTCTAGTCCCAGGGACACAGGTCTAATCCCATGTCCTGTCCTCTTTCCCTACCTGGTCTATAAGCTTTTTTTTTTTTTTTTTTTTTGAGGGGGTGGGGGTGCTCAGGATGGAACCCAGGGCCTCACACATGCTAGGCAATTGCTCCACGACTGAGCCAGACCCCAGATCTGATCCATAATCTTGCTCCTCAGAATGTGCCCAGGAACCATGTCTCCCTCCTGAAGGGCTGTCCTCATTCTAGAACAGAATTCTCACCTGGATCTGAAGTGGAAGTTTGCAACTGGCCACTTGACCCTGCCCTAACCAGCTCCCAGGAATCTGGGACCTCCTCCTTTTTTGGGGGGACTGACCATCCCTGGCCTCATCCAATGAATGCCATGCTTCAAGACCCCTGGCTCGTCAAGACTCAGTAGTCGTAGCACACAGCTTTTCACACCTAGGATTCTGAATCCCTGACCCAAACCCTTTCAGGGTTTTAGGAACTTGAGCCCCTCCTCTTACAAGACAAAAAGGGCCCTGGGGTTCAGGCCTCAGCTCCAAACATTGAGGAGTCCCAGTTCTGGCCCTTAGGGGACCCAGAAGTTGGGGAGAGGGGCAGCCCCTCCCATCAGCTGTGGGGGCAGCTGAGCCAGGGGTCAGGCTGCAGTGGGGAGGCCAGAAAGGGCGGGGACAGCCAGGACTGGGAGGGGAGATAGCAGCGTGGGCGGCTGGCAGAGGGAAGGAAAGACCAGCAGAGAGGAAAGAGAAACTGGGAGAGGGAGGAAGAGGGAAAGTGAAGAGGAGAACTCGAAAGGGAGAGGACTGGACACAGGGAGGGGGGGGAGAGAGAGAGAGAGAAAGAGACTGAGTGTGGGGGAGACAGAGATTGCAAGACAGAGAGGGAGAGTGAAAGAATTGAGATAGAGAGATACAGGAAAAAACTCTGAGAGAAAAAGATTTGGACAGAAGCAGAAGGATTAGGGGCAAGACTGGGAGAGACAGAAAGTAGAGAGAGAAAAACAGAAGATAAGACTGGAGAGAAAGAGAGAGAGAGAGAGAGAGAGAGAGAGAGAGAGAGAGAGAGAGAGAGAGAACAGACAAAAAGAGGGTGCAAGTTTGGGAGTGATCAGGTGAGAAGAGAGACCAAAAACTATTATGAGAGCCAGTTCCTGAGAGACAGGAGTTAAGAGACTGTGACTGGGTGCCCCTCACCCACACTGACTGCAAGCCCTGTCACTGGGACCCCGGAGTTGGGTAAGTTCCCTGGCTGGGCTGGGACCGGCTGCCTGGTGCACACTCCTGATACAGCGGGGCTTGGCTTGAAGAGTTGGCAGAGATGGTTTGGGGGTGTGAGTGAGAGAGCAGGAGACAGGTAGCCTGGGATGGCCAGAAGGAGGCAGGGAATGGGGGTCCCGAAGCGCAGAGAGGGTCACATTCCTGACCAGAGCTCAGTGGGTGGGAATAAAGGATCCCCTATTCTCTGGCTGGGCCTCAGACAGCTGCCCCCCACCCCACAGCTGCCAGGGCCGCCCACCTCTCTTGGCTCTGTTCTTGGTATGCGGTCCCCAGCCCTGGCTTCCTCCAGCCCCCCAATCTCCAAACAACAAGCTCTTTCTCCTTAGCCTCCTCGAGGCCCTTGACCCTGTCTCTCTCCCTGGCCCAGTCAGCTGCAGAGACACAGCCCCTTTCTCTCTCTCCCCAAGCCCTTGATGGAGGAGGGCCGACCTCGGAGCAGCCTCAGCCTGGCCAGCAGCGTCTCCACCATCTCTTCGCTCAGCAGCCTGAGCACCAAGGTCTGAGTTTCCTGGTGGGGATGGGGAGGAACATGGGACTCTGGGCTATTCCATTCCCCTGTGTCCTGGTCCTGGATTGTATGCCACCCCAGGGACTCCAGTTGTTAAGGACAAGGATCCTTAGCAATGGGGTCTGCCAGACGTGGTAAGGTCTCAAGTTGCCCACCAGCTGCAGCTGGGAATTCAGAGGCACTCCCAGCTCTGTCCCCTCCCCACCTATGTTTCCTAAGCCTGAGCAACAACTCCCTGGATTTTGGTAGCTAACCAAGTGCCACGCCCCAGTCACAGCTTCTGAGAGGCTGAGATGTGGTAGTTTTTTTTTTTTTTTTTTGGTACTAGGGATTGAACCCACAGGCATTCTACCTCTGTGCTACACCCCCAGCCCTATTTTTATTATTTGGAAACAGGGTCTCACTAAGTTGCTGAGAGCCTTGCTAAGTAGCCAAGGCTGACCTTGAATCTTTGATCCTCCTATCTCAGCTTCCCAAATCTGGGATTATAAGTGTGCATCACCACACCCAGCCCCCCAGCCCTTTTTTAAATTAAAAAAAATTTTTTTTGGTGGTACTAGGGATTGAACCCAGGGGCATTCTACCTCTGAGTTATACCTGCAGCCCTATTTTTTATTCTTTTTTGTGGTACCTAGGATTGAACCCAGGGGCATTCTACCTCTAAGCTCCAGCTCTAGCCCTATCGTGTGTGTGTGTGTGTGTGTGTGTGTGTGTGTGTGTGTGTGTGTGTGGTACTGGGGATTGAGCGCCTGGCTGCCCGGCTCTATTTTTAATTCCTTGTTTTGAAACAGGGTTTCACTAAGTTGTGGAGGGCTTCACTAAGTAGCTGAAGCTGGCCTTGAACCTGCCATCCTCCTGTCTCAGCCTCCCAAGTACTGGGATTACAAGCCTGTGTTTTGTTTTGTTTTGTTTTTGTGGTACAGGAGATGGAACCTGGGGACATTCTACCTCCGAGCTACAGCTCCAGTCCTAATTTTTTTTTATTATTCTTTATTTGGAAACAGGGTCTCACTAAATTGCAGAGGGCCTCACTAAGCAGCTGAGGCTGGCCGCAAACCCGGATCCTCTGGTCTCAGCCTCCCAAATGCTGGGATCACAAGCATGCACCACCATGCCCAGCTACTCCAGCTTATTTTTTATTTTTTATTTTTGAAACACCTGGCTTTCCTCAGCCCTTTTATTTTATTTTTGTGGTACTGAAGGTTGAACCCAGAGGCATTCTACTTTCAAGCTACACCCCCAGCCCAATTTTATTTCTTATTTTGGAAACAGGGTTTTGCTAGGTTGATGAGAGTCTCACTACTTACTGAGGCAGGCTGTGAACCTGTAATCCTCCTGTCTCAGCCTCCCAAGTACTGGGATTACAGGCATGTGCCACCTCACCCGGCCTTTATTTCTTATTTTGAAACAGGATTTCACTAAATTGCAGAGGGCCTCACTAAATTGCTGAGGCTGGCCAGTAACCTGTGATCCTCCTGTCTTAGCCTCCCAAGTATTGAGATTATAAACATGTACTACCATGCCCTGCTAAAAAATTATTATTCTGAAACAGGGTCAGCCAATAAATCCCTGCACTTGGCAGTCTGAGACAGGAAGAACACAGATTCAAGAACATCCTCAGCAAGTAGTGAGACTTACCAACCTAGGGAGACCCTGTTTCCAAATAAGAAATAAAATTGGAGCTGGGCATGGTGGTGCACACTTGTAATCCCAGCATTTGGGAGGCTGAGACCAGAGGATTTGGGTTCACAGCCAGCCTCAGCTACTTAGTGAGGTCCTCTGCAACTTAGTGAGGCCCTGTTTCAAAATAAAGAATAAAAAATAGGGCTGGGGGTGTAGCTGGGAGGTAGAATGCCCCTGAGTTTAATCCTCAGTACCGCAAAAATAAATAAATAAATAAAATAAAATAAAATTGGGCTGGGGGTGTAGACCAAATGCCTCTGGATTCAATCCCCAAAAAGAAAGAAAGAAAGAAAGAAAGAAACGGTCACCGAGCATGGTGGCACACATTTGTAATCCCAGTACTTGGGAGGCTGAGACAGGAGGATGGCAGGTTGAAGGACAGCTTCATCAAGTAGTGAGACTCTCAGCTGCGGATGGTGGCACATGCTTGTAATCCCAGTACTTGGGAGGCTGAGACCAGAGGATCTGGATTCGTGGCCAGCCTCAGCTACTTAGTGAGGTTCTCTGCAACTTGCAGCTTAGTGAGACCCTGTTTCAAAATAAAGAATAAAAAATGGAACTGGTGTTGTAGCTCGGAGGTAGAATGCCCCTGGGTTCAATCCCCAGTACTGCCAAAAAAAAGAAAAGAAAAGAAAAGAAAAGAAATAAGCCGGGCATTGTGGCGCACGCTTGTAATCCCAGCATTTGGGAGGCTGAGACAGGAGGATCTCAGGTTCACAGTCAGCCTCAGCTGCTTAGTGAGGCCCTCTGCAATTTACTGAGACTCTGTTTCAAAATAAAGAATAAAAAAAAAATAGGACTGGGGGTATAACTTGGAGGTAGAATGTCCCTGGGTTCCATCCCCAGTACTGCAAAAAAAAAAAAAAAAAAAAAAAAAAAAAAAAAAAAAAAAAAAAAAAAAAAGAAAGAAAGAAAATAGGGCTGAGTGAATTTCAGAGGTAGAATTCACCTGGGTTCAAGCCTCAGAAAAGAGAGAGGGGTGGGGGAATGTCTCTCAACTCTTCACTGTGAATATCCCCAAATTCTTTTTTTTTTTTTTTTTTTGGGTACCGGGGATTGAACCTAGGGGCATTCTACTTCTGAGCTACACCCATATTCTTTTTTGTTTGTTTGAAGCAGTGTCTCACTAAATTGTTTATTCCCAATTACACATCTCTACTCTAATCCCAGTACTTGGGATTAGAGTAGAGATATGTGCCCCCAAGCCTGGTTAACATCTTCAAATTCTGATCTCCAACCTCAGCCCCTCCTCCAGCTGGTTTCTAAAGGCAGCTGAGCAAGGGGCTAGGGTTGCCAGCGCACCCCCGAACCGCAGAGCCTATCTCAAGGCCCCATTCACTTCTGTCCCTCTTCTCTCCTCAGAAGCCCACCCGGGCAGTCAACAAGGTCCATACCTTTGGGAAGAGGAGCAATGCCCTCCGAAGGGATCCCAACCTGCCTGTGCACATCCGAGGATGGCTTCATAAGCAGGTGGCCTCCGTGGGAGAAGGAAAAGGACCCCAGAGTTTGTGCCCTTGGCTGTCCACTGTTTCTCTCCTTCCATGTCCCCAGATATGCTTCTTTTTTGGTATCACTGCCTCTCACTTATTCTGTCATTGTTTCATTCATTCATTGGCTACATGTGTGTGTGTGTGTGTGTGTGTGTGTGTGTGTGTGTGTGTGTGTGTAAATGGGGTATGAACCTAGGGGAGTTCTATCTGAGCTACACCCCCAGCCCTTTTAATTTAATTTAATTTTGTGG
>PVLC010036369.1:0-16089 GCA_004027655.1 Graphiurus murinus
CCTTATCAGAAATGCTCAGAACCAGAAGTGTTTTGGATCTCCACCCCATGACACCATGGTCATCTCTTGTCATGACTCTACCTGGTCTATGGTGAAGCCTCTGCCAGGAGATCTGCTATCACTCTGCCCAGCAACAGATCACTTGTTTCTGGCTACCTTCTGTCCCCCATAATCCTTTGGACCCCCTTGTTATTGAACTTCGTTTCTGGCCACTAGACCTGAGTCAACCACCATGCTGCACTGTGTCAGTCTTTTTTATTTTCCTTGTCCACTAAGCCTGGCCTTGTACTGATCCATCATTACATCTATTCATTGCACTGATCATGTCACCAAGAAACTATTTTCAAAGCAGTCATTTAAACTCATAAAATGCAGAACCTCTATGTTTTATGTCTATTACTTTGGCATTGGGTCAGATGATGAGATGCCTCATATCACCTCATTAGACAGGCTCCTAGTCTTACATTTGCCACGCATGATTTGGCCTTGCAAGGATAACATAACTATGCCTCAGTAAATACTTGTTCTCTTGTTACCAGAAACATTTATGGCCCTCAATTATTATTATAAAATTTTTTGGTACTGGGATGAAACCTAGGGACATTCTACCTCTAAGCTACACCTCTAACCCTTTTTTATTTTGAAACATAGTCTTGCTAAGTTGCTGAGGTTGACTTCCAAGCCCAAATCCTCTAGCCTCAGCCTCTCAACTGCTGGAATTAAAAGTGTGCACTACCTCGCTGGCTTTAACTTTTTAAGCATTGATTGTTTACTTAGAAAAAAATTTGGGTTTCTTTCACAAGTTGTTAGGCTCTGAGAAGCATAGAAGATGAATGAGACTCAGTTCTCATCCCTCAGGTAACTATGCAAGCTTGGACTTAATAGGAAGACATATGTTAGGTAGAGTATGTTGGTATTATTAATGAGAAAGATGAATGTATTCTATGATTCAGGGGAATAGGTACAGATTACACACACATAAGCCAAGACAAAGTGAAAGGGAGTTGGATTACAGTGGAATATTTATATTCTTAGGGTAGGAATTATTACAAAATACCAAGAAAACATTATAGTCATTTTAAGGAGAAGGGGTATCTCTGTGTCCTCTTCCTTTGTATAAAGAGGACCAACCATCTCCAAAGAAATGATCATAGAACTGTGGCCCAGTTTGATAAGAATTCTAGTACTTATTATAGATTAATTATGTCTCTAAAATATTAACTTTCCTTTTGCTATACGCACATGGGTTACATTCAAGCTAAATGCAAATACAGTTAAGAGTTCAGGGGATAATGATAATGCCACAGTCATAGCAGAGATCTGAACACACAATTTCAAAAATGGGCATGTTAAGAAGAAAAATAAACAAAGATATAGAAAATTTGAATAAGATCATTACCAATTTAGATGCATTAGATATTTGCACACCATTTTATGCCTAACAAATTGGGTTTCCATAACTTCATTTATACTTAGACTATTTACAAAATATATCAGCCTACAAAGAAAATCTCAACAGCAGGAATAATATATGCTTTTTTTTTCTTTTATCAAGATGCAATCATATGAGACATCAACAACAGGAAAACAGCACAGACATGTTCATGTATCCTCTCTCCTCCCTCCTTAATAATTGAGTCTAAATGGAAAGCTGATGTGGCATGGGGTAGGAATGACCTAAAGAAATGGTATACATCATTTATTTTTCTTACTTAAAATACTTTTTTTTTTTTTTTTGCGGTACTGGGGGTTGAACTCAGGGGCATTCTACCTCCGAGCTATACCCCCTGCCCTATTTTGTATTTTTTATTTTGAAACCGAGTCTCACTAAGTTGCGGAGTGCCTCACTAGGTAGCTGAGGCTGGCCGCGAACCCGGATCCTCCGGTCTCAGCCTCCCGAATGCTGGGATTACAAGCGTGCGCCACCACGCCCGGCTCTTAAAATACTTTTAAACTCACCAAAAAGTGTAAGAATAGTTTAAAGAGGTTTTATTTTTCTTTAAGAAAAAATGATGCTCCATAACCTTCACCCACTAGTGTGTGGTTCCTACATTAAGGACATTCTCTTCATAACCACAATGGAATTCAAAATCAAGCTTTTGCTGTTACAAACAATGCTTCACAGAACATTATAAAACTTTTATATTGGAACATATGTATATGTATATCTGTTTAATATATTTTCAGAAGTGAAATTGCCTGACAAAGAGTTATGAACATTTGAAAATCTAATAATTAATTTAAGAGACTATTAAATTTAAGACATTGGCAAGATGCTATTAAATGTAAGATACTGTTAAAGCACAATATAAAGAAGTTGCCCCAGTTTAGATCCCTGCCATCTGTGTATGAAAATGTATGTTTCCTTATAATTTCATGAAATTGTTAAAAGTTTTTAAATTTGAATTTTATATTTATCATTATAAATAGCAACTACTCACTGTCATATCACCAGAGCTTAGCATAAGGCCTGTGCCCCTGTACAAACAGTATATGTTTAGTAGATGGTTTGATGAATAAATGAATTGTTCAATTAAACATTTTAAAAATTGTGATTGAGGCTGAATATTTTTTCAAAAGTTCAAAAAGCATTTAGATTTCTTTTTGTGTGTGCAAAATATTTCTTAATGTTCTTTACTCAATTTTCTAGTTGGCTGTCAATCTTTATTCTCTATTGAATTGTAGCAGTCATTTATGCATTCAAGGAAAATATCTTCTTTTTCTATTAAATTAGTTAAGGTATTTATTATTTATTCCAAGTTTGTCTTTTACCTTTTTATGGTTTTGTTTACTTTTAAAAAAACAAGTGTGTACTTAACTTGTTTCTGTCAGAACATTTTTCAGTCTTTCTTGGTATCACTATTAACTTTTCTATCTTAGAAAAACCATTCTACTTCAAACATTTTTAAAAAATCCAAGTTTTCTTCTAGTACTTTCACAGTTTATTTTAATTCTCAAAAGAATATTCAGAAAACAAGAAACACAGTCCCACCAGAGAACTAATCTGAGACACAAAGGCTTGAGGATGACACATAGAATATTGAATTTCATATGGTCCATCACATGACAACCAATCAGATGAGTAAGATTAAGAGTCTTTGAAATTAGATGATACACATAAGGAAGTAGACAAAAGGTGACTCGGGAGTAAACACTGGATTGGATAAACCCTACCCAGAAACAGGGAAAAAAAATGCATCTTATTCTACCTTTAAATAGATTTTCCCACAATTAACTAATTTTATAATTATTTATCTATTAAGGTAAACAATAACAAGGAAGTCATCTTTAGCATAGTGTCAGCAGCTAGGTATAAAAGTGGACATGGAACAGGAGACTCCCACATTTCTGAAACTCACTCTCCTGAAAACCAACCTAGAACCTCCACCCTCTGACACCATGGTCAACTCTTGTTCTGGCTCCGTCTGCTCTGATCAGGGCTGTGGCCAAGGCCTCTGCCAGGAGACCTGCTGCCAGCCCAGCTGCTGTCAGACCAGCTGCTGCAGGCCCCAGTGTTGCCAGACCACCTGCTGCAGGACTACCTGCTGCCGTCCCAGTTGCTGTGGGTCCAGTTGCTGCCGCCCCAGCTGCTGTGTGTCCAGCTGCTGCCGTCCCAGCTGCTGTGTGTCCAGCTGCTGCAGGCCCCAGTGCTGCCAAACCACATGCTGCCGCCCTAGCTCCTGTGTATCCAGCTGCTGCCGCCCCACCTGCTGCCAGACCACCTGTTGTCGCCCCACCTGCTGCCGCCCTGTCTGTTGTCAGACCACCTGCCGCCCCACCTGCTGCGTGTCCAGCTGTTGCCGCCCAGTGTGCTGTCAGACCACCTGTTGCCGTACAACCTGCTGCCGCCCAAGCTGCTGTGGATCCTCTTGTTAAACCTCTTATCTGACTACCAACCACGAGCTAGCCATCATCACAGCAATGTGAAAGTGTCATCTATATTAGATTTCCCATGAATTAAATGGCCACCAGCCTATTATCCTGGTATACCAGTAAGAAACTGGCAAAAGGGCATCCTTCTATATTAAATGTCATTTATATATCCCATAGATCTCTTCATTGCATCCAGGCCTCAGATAAACGATGCATTTAGACTATACCTCTGATATCCTTGTCTTGACCTTCACAATTACATGTTAACTATTCTTCAATAAATATTATATTGCTATCAGAAATTCTCAAATCTTCAGCTATTTTTCAGAGTTGTTTATCAGTTTATTTCTTAGTATTAGTTCTCTCAAGGCGAAGAGAAGTTTGGGTTTCTGTGGCCACAAAAGAGAAAACTGATTTTGCCAGTATGCCAGAGATATCTATAATCCCATCTTCATTACAGCACTATTCACATTAGCCAAGAAATAGGATCCACCTAATTGTCCCATCAATGGTGTCTAGCTCTCTTTATTGATGAATGGATATACAAAATGTGGAATATATACACTGTGGGATACCTTCATATAAAAAAAAAAGATGAAATCTGGTCATTTGTGACAATGTGAATGGAACTGGAAGACATTCTATTATGTGAAATCAACCAGGGGCAGAAAGAAAAATACTGTGCATGATGGCACTCACGTGTGCAATCTAAAAAAAAGTTGAGAGTAGAAGAGTGGTTATCAGTGGGCTGTGGAGAATAAGAGGGAGAGAAGTGAGGAAAAGTTGATCAACAAGTAATAAGCTACAGTGAGATAAAAGAAGTAAGTTCTGGTGTTCAATTGAATAGTAAGGTGAGTGTAGATAATGATAATATACTGTGTATTTTTAAAAGGCAGAAGAAAGGACCTTGAGTGTATTTTTCACAAAGAAATGATGTGTGAGCAGATACATGTGCTTACCCTGATTTGACATTATATAATACATCCATGCATCAATATCATATAGTACTCCACACACATTAACTTTTATGTGTTAACTAAAAAAAGAAAACTGATTTCCAAATCTAATCTAATGCCTGTATTATAAAAAAGAACTTTATATAATTTTCAAAATAAGGTAACCTACCTTAGTTAACTAACAATAGTTTTGTCATTCATGATCGAGCACCTGCTGTGTTCATTGCACTGTTGGACCCTGGGGATCATATCAATACATGTGAGGCACAGGAGCTTCCTAAAAGATAACTCACAATCTAACCTTAGGAATAAGATGGAAGTTCCAAGAACATAGAATATGCGGGGTAGGATTGATCGGAAGGGGGAATTTTCTGTCTTGGAAAAGATTAAAATGGACAGAATTTATTTTGTTCCCCTTTCCTTAACAGTTTTGAAATCCCTGCTTCTTTGTTTAATTTTCATTTTAGTTCTACTCCTCTTTATGCTAATTGCATCCTTCAAAACACAGAACATTTCCATTACTCCAATAAACTCTCTTGTTTTTTTTAAACCACATTTACTTCCTTCCTCATTTTCCCCTTACCTCCTACCCACCCCTGATCTCTTCTCCACTTCTATGGTTTTGTCATTTTAAAAATCACATATAATTGGAGACACAGTGTATGCAATTTTTTGGGATTGTCTTTTTTCTACTCAACCTAATCCTCTGTTGATTCATCCAGACTGTTGAGTATATCAATTGTCCCTTTTATTGCTATGAAGTATTCCACAATATGTATGCACCAGAGTTTGTTTACTATTCACCCATTAAGAGACATCTGGATTATTCCCATTCTTTGGCTATTATGAATTAAGTTGCGGTAAGCATTTACATACGAGTTATTGTGTGAACATAAGCTTTCATTTCTCTCATATAAATGCTAAGTAATGCAACTACTGGGCTGGGTTTTATGGTAGTTTCACAGGTTTTTTGTTGTTGTTGTTGTTGTTGTTGTGGTACTGGGGATTGATCCCAGGGGCATTCTACCTCTGAGCTACACCCCCAGTCCTATTTTTTTTTTTACTCTTTATTTTGAAACAGGGTCTCAGTAAGTTGCAGAGGGCCTCACTAAGTAGCCGAGGCTGGCCACGAAACCATATCCTCCTGTCTCAGCCTCCCAAGTACTGGGATTACAAGCGTGCACCACCATGCCTGGCTTTGTTTCACAGTTCTTAATGAAACTGAGAAACTGTTTTTCAGCATGGCTGTACCATTTTACATTCCTCACCAACCATGGATGAGTGATACTGTTTCTTTGCATCCTTGTCATCATCTGGTATTGTCTCTCTTTTTATTTTAGTTATTTTTTTTTTTTTTTTTTTTTTTGTGGTACTGGGGATTGAACTCAGGGGCATCCTACCTCCGAGCTATACCCCCAGCCCTATTTTTTTTTTATTCTTTATTTTGATACCGAGTCTCACTAAGTTGCGGAGTGCCTCACTAGGTAGCTGAGGCTGGCCGCGAACCCGGATCCTCAGGTCTCAGCCTCCCGAGTGCTGGGATTACAAGCGTGCGCCACCACGCCCGGCTTATTTTAGTTATTTTTAATACTCTTCTAAATTAGTTCTTGTTGGTACATTGTAATTGTGAATGATAGTGAGATTCATAGTGATACTTTCATATATAAACTTGACATTATTTGGTCTATTTCCTTCCCTGAATCTCTACTTTTCCTCCTTTTCTCCCTCCTTAGATGTTCTGCTGCTACTCTATTAGTTTCAATCCTGATTTTCATGAGGTCCCTTTTCTTTCCTGTTTCTCTCTAGCTTCCTTTTTCTAAGTTATTTTGTGATAGGTGTTTAGTGATAAATCATGATGGTTTTAGTTTGTATTTATCTAATAGTTAATTATATTAAACATCTTTTCATGTTCTTATTTTGTGTGCCATTTATACATTTTCTTCAGTGAAATATCTCTTCATGTCTTTTGTTTATGCTTTAATTGGATTTTTTTTTTTATGGTTGAGTTTGAGGGCTCTTTCTACATCCTAGAAACTAGTCCTTTCTTTTTCAGAGTTTGCAAATATTTTCTACTTCTAGCTTGCTTGCTTGTTTTTTTTGAGGGGGGGTTGGGGGGATTGACTTTTTTCTACTCAACCTAATCCTCTGTTTATTCATCTAGACTGTTGAATATACTTAACAGTATGATTTACAGAACAACTTAAGTTTTTGGCAGTACTGGGTAATGGACTCAGGGACATTGTATCTCCAAGCTACACTTCCAGTCCTATTTTTTATTCTTTATTTTGAAATAAGGCCTCAATAAGTTGCAGAGGGCCTCACTAAGTAGCTGAGGCTGGCCATGAACCTGTGATCCTTGTGTCTCAGCCTCCCAAATACTGCGATTACCAGCTTGTGCCACCACCCTGGCTACAGTTTAAAAGTTTTTTTTATTTTGTTTTTGCTGTACTGGGGATTGAACCCAGGGGCATTCTGCCTCCGAGCTACACCCCCAGCCTTTTTTTTTTCTTCTTTATTTTTGAAACAAGGTCTCAAT
Organism: Graphiurus murinus; assembly: GCA_004027655.1. NCBI lineage: Eukaryota > Metazoa > Chordata > Mammalia > Rodentia > Gliridae > Graphiurus > Graphiurus murinus. Next base: position 7,366 of record PVLC010036369.1, read on the forward strand.
AAGTTCTAGAGAGCCTCACTAAGTAGCTGAGGCTGGTGGTGAACCCGGATCCTCTGGTCTCAGCCTCCCAACTACTGGGATTACAAGCATGCGCCACCAACGCCTGGCAACTTAAAAGTTTTTGATGAAGCCGAATTTGCCAATTTTTTCTTTTAGGAATTGCACTTTCAGTGTCAAGAGTATGAACCCTTTTTCCTAGCTCTAAATTCAAAAGGTTTACTCCCAGGGGCATTCTATCTCCAAGCTACACCCCTAGTCCTTTTTTTTTTTTTTTTTTTTTTTTTTTTTTTTTTTTTTTTTTTTTTTTTTTTTTTTTTTTTTTTTTTTTTTTTTTTTTTTTTTTGCGGTACTGGGGATTGAACTCAGGGGCACTCTACCTCTGAGCTATACCCCCAGCCCTATTTTTTATTCTTTATTTGGAAACCAGGTCTCACTAAGTTGTGTAGTGCCTCACTACGTAGCTGAGGCTGGCCTCGAACCCGGATCCTCTGGTCTCAGCCTCCGGAATGCTGGGATTACAAGCGTGTGCCACCATGCCTGGCTCCTAGTCCTATTTTTATTCTTTTTGAAACAGGGTCTCACTAAGTTGTGGAGGGCCTCACTAAGTAGTTGAGGCTGGCCGTGAACCCGGATCCTCCTGTCTCAGCCTCCCAAGTACTGGATTACAAGCGTGCTCCACCACGCCCGGCTCCCATGTGTTTTTTTCTAAAAGTTTTATAATTGTACACTTACATCCATGATACATTTTGAGTTAATTTTTAAAATAAGGCATGAAACTTAGGTGAAGAAACCCTCTGTTTTAGTCTATGAATGTCCAATTTCTTCAGCATCACTTGTTGAAAGATTGTCTTCCTTTACTAAATTGCCTTCTTTTTTACCTTTGTAAAAATCAGTTGGTGCCCATCAACAAATGAATGAATAAAGATACGCAGTAGAATGTTATTCAGCCATAAAGAAGAACGGAATTCGGTCATTTGCAGCAAAATGGATGGAATTGGAGGGTAATATGTTAAGTGAATTAAGCCAGAAACAGAATATCAAGTACAACATGTTCTCTTACATATATGAAAGCTAAAAAAAAGTTAATCCAAATGTAGAATAGTGATTAATAGAGATATAGAAGAGTATATAAGAGGAGAAAAGGGGTGAATAAAGTAAGGTTGGATTTTATCAGCACAAGCTGTATGCATAAATGGAAATATCCTACTAAATTCCACTAATATTTATAGTTATTGCATGTTAATAAAAATAAGTTGGGTATATTTATGTAGGCCTGAGTCATCATTGTCTTTTAATTGATTTTTATCTTTAATTGATTTTTATGTTTATTCTAACTAATATATGTGTCCTCAATTCTTAAAAGAGCTTTATTGAGCTATAATTCACATACCATTCTATTAACCATTCAACATATAGAATTTATTGCTTTTCTATAAAGCTGGTTATGCAATCACTATAACAATTTAATTTTATGAGATTTTTGTATTCTTTAAAAAAAACTTCATATCCATCAGTAGTTACTACCAGTCTGTCCTCCATCTGTCCCCCACCTCCACCCTAGCTGTAGTTGCCAAATATTCTATATAAATGGAATTATACAACATGCAATTTTTGTGTGTGACTGACTTCTTTCACTTAGTATATTATTTTAAAGATTATTTTTACTTTGCAGCATGTAGCAGTACATTCCTTTTTACTGATGAATACTATATAATATTCTATTACATGGCTCTAACACATTTTATTTATCCATTCATTAGTTGATGAGTATTTAGATTGTTTCCACTTTTAGGCCATTATGATAATGCTGCTATGAATATTTGTGTATAACTTTATATTTTTACTTATCTTGGGTTATTTTTCATTTATTATTGAGTTGTAAGCATTATTTATATATTCTGGATGCAAGTATACTATCCCCTGACCCTTCTCTATTTCTTTCTATTATATTCAGTAGGTATTTTCCAGCATAACATTTTAATAATTATTACTTTATATAGTCTTATGTCTTTTACATAAGCTAAGAAAAGAAAAGAAAACAAATAATCTACTTGTAGTTTTATTTAACCTTTCTGGTTCTCTTCATTTCTTTCTATGTCATTACCTTAATCCAACAAAGTTTTGCTCCCATTTGTGTTTCCTTTGAACTATTTTTTTTTTTATCAAATGTGAAATTTCAAAAATACAATTATTTGCCTACTGTTTTATCCAACTGCTTTTTATATCAGTTAAGAGAAGAAAGAAGCCAGGCATGGTGGTGCACACTTGTAATCCCAGTGCTTGGGAGGCTGAGACAGAAGGATCCGGGTTCACGGCCAGCCTCAGCCTACTTAGTGAGGCCCTCTGCAACTTAGTGAGTAGCTCGGAGGTAGAATGCCCCTGAGTTCAATCCCCAGTACCACACACACACAAAAAAAAAGAGAGAGGGAGAAGAAAGAAGACATAGGCAAATATATACGGTTATACTGAACAGCCTTCCTAACCTTCAGGGGTGACCATGATCCTAGGAGAACACTTTGGCTGCCCTTTCCCTGGACATCTCTATTAAACTTCTAGATTCTCTCCATGTATCCTGCTTATATCATGGAACCATCGGACTTAACTCTGATTCCCCCCAAAATTAATCTCTTTAGGCAGAATTGTGAAACCCTAGTGCTATGGCCCACCTTTCCCTCTAGGAAGAAGTCTTGAGCCTCTGTATCAAGATGAGGGTGAGAACTCACCTCTTTCAAAGTGGCTCTGATCCTTTCCTGACATGCAATCTCTTCTTTATGAACAAGAAGGGGTATAAATAATCAAATTTTGCTTCACAGAGAACAACTAGGTTTGACTTACTTTGATCAGGGAGGCTTGTTTCTTCAACTGGATGAAAGAGAATCAAGTATCTCCATTAGTGTTCCACCCTTCAAGGACACTCTGAATCAACAAACTCATCAAGAATTACAGATAACAAATAGATAGCGGCACTTCTCCCCATATCCTGAGTCTCCATATGGCTCAGGGAACTAGCCACCCTCATTCAGCCATGAGGCCACTGGCCTTTGATCTATACAAACTCCACCACAAATACGAATTTCTACTTGAACCACTGAGTTCTTGGTCTTTCCCACTTTGTTGTAAAACCATGGCTTATTATACCAGACCTTACATATTCCTACTCCTATTGCACCTTCTTGAGAAGATGAAGTCTTGGCTACCTCTGATGTTAGGCCATACTCTTACAGATGGACTCGCTCCAGAAAGAAGTTGGAAGAGAAAGTCATTGCCCTGAACTTTCCTAGGCATCTTCCCAGAACATTTTAGGCAGTTTTTCAGAAATACAGATTTCCAGGTTAATTACTAGATATTCTGTGTCACTTGGTTATTTTGGAAAGAAGAGGTACATTAATTTCATATGCAACTTTCATTCCTGAAGTGATACTGCCTATAACAACAAGTTAATGACCTGAGAGTATATGCCAAAATCCATTGCTTGGAATTCCTTTTCTCATTTCCTTAATCACCAGTCTGTACCTACAGCCATACCCCTCATCATTGTCCAAGAGTGACTCATAGTAGTGGACCTTCTCCTCCTTTTTGCAAACCCTTAGGCCATCAATCTAAATGGTGATTATTTCATTCCCATTGACTTCCTCCAGCGATTGTCCCATCTGCTGTGTGTCCTGTACTATGAGCTTTGTAGCATAGCCTTAGGTTGATCCATGGTTGACAGAGGAATGTCTGGAAACCTAGTAGCAAATTGTCAGTCCCACAATAGCCTATTGGTGGAGAAAACTGCAGACTTGGAAATTTGATGATACATACAAGGAAGAAAAACAAGAATTAATTTGGAAAGATTTGGAGTAGACCACAAAAAGGAAGAATGCATTCTAACATTGCAAAAAAAAATGTGTACAATTATATAACTTAATACTTGCTTATTTATTAGGATAAACAACAAGGAAGATGCTCACATAGGGTATAAAAGGAGCTATAGTGCAAGAAGACTCCCCAGTTCAGAAAACTCACTCTCTTGGAAACCACATAGAACCTCCACCCTCTGACACCATGGTCAACTCTTGTTCTGGCTCTGTCTGCTCTGATAAGGGCTGTGACCAAGGCCTCTGCCAGGAGACCTGCTGCCAGCCCAGCTGCTGTCAGACCAGCTGCTGCAGGCCCCAGTGTTGCCAGACCACCTGCTGCAGGACTACCTGCTGCCGCCCCAGCTGCTGTGTGTCCAGCTGCTGCCGCCCCAGCTGCTGTGTGTCCAGCTGCTGCAGGCCCAGCTGCTGTGGGTCCAGCTGCTGCCGCCCCAGCTGCTGTGGGTCCAGCTGCTGCCGCCCCAGCTGCTGCCGCCCCAGCTGTTGTGTATCCAGCTGCTGTCGCCCTAGCTGCTGTGGGTCCAGCTGCTGCCGCCCCTGCTGCCAGTCTGTGTGCTGCCAGCCCTGCTGCCGCCCCAGCTGCTGCAGGCCCTCTTGTTGTGGTTCCAGCTGCTGCAGGCCCTCTTGCTGTGGTTCCAGCTGCTGCAGGCCCTCCTGCTGCACCTCTAGCTGCTGCCGCCCCATCTGCTGCCAGACCACCTGCTGCAGGACCACCTGCTGCCGCCCCAGCTGCTGTGGGGGTTCTTGCTGCTGAGCACTCTCACTGGACTTTCCTGGCTATGTCGGTATTCTTCATGGAGTTCAGCTGGAAGCTCAGTCATTCTAATCCAATTGTAAAACCTTGATTCCAAGTAATGATTATATTGGGTTTGGACTCCAAATATACTGCTCCTTCCCTGTCTGGTTGCTATCTTTCTTCCAAATGTTTTATCCAAAATATATCAACTATCATATAATCCCCTTAGAAATATTTGCTGTCATATTTTCTCATATAGAGATACACTTATATGCTTAATAAATCTGAATTTTGTTGGCATACAAACATAAGAACATCATTTCAGCTCATTTTCCTTCTTGAATTTTCATCCTCATCTCTTAATTGTTTCGCTTTTCATCTCTAAAGAATGGGAAGGCCACCTGGCGGTGTGGTAGTGCATGCCTTTGTAATCTCAGAACTTGGGAGACTAAGACAGGAGGATCGCAGTTTCAAATTCAGCCTGAGCAACTTAGCAAGAACCTGTTTCCAAAACAAACAAACAAACAAACAAACAAAAAAAAACATTAAATAGGGCTGGTGGTGTATCTCAGAGGTAGAATTCTCCTGGAACCAATGCCCAGCCCACTCCCCTCTCCATAGCAGACAATTGAGGTGTTCCACATCTGTTCCATGAGCACTCCTCATTTAATACAGGAAAATGTGTTAGTATTCATCTAATTTAGACTCCCTGACTGAGAGGACTTTCTCTGGATGAAGAGCAAGCTCTGTGCAGGAGAATCAAAGCCAGTAGGAGCAGAGTTCAACCAGTGAGAGGGCATGGTGAACAAATGCTCTCTCTTCCCTTTAAGTGGGGATGCATTGCTCTTCAAATTATACTACAGAGCTATAGTAATAAAAACAACAAGGTATTGGTATAGTCTAGGGGAGGGAGAGGGAGAAGAGAGTCTTGATGAAGGAAACACCTCAAATGATGCTGTGTACATATATGAAATATCATCAATATCATTCACAGGGAAGGGGAGGAAGTATGGTGGGATCCAGGGGGAGCAAAATAAAAAAAATACCTAGAAAGCATCATAGCACTTTTAAGGAGAAGAGATATGTGGTGAGGGGCTGATTATGGTGGGTCTTCTAAGAAAAAAAAGAGCCAGAGACTTCACTCTGAAGCCACAGATGCAGTGGGAGAGTCAGTGAGCATTATGCCTAAAGCATGTTGCCAATGGTAAAGAAAGCTAAGTTGGAGCTGCTGAGCGAGTTCTATTTTTGTGTTGGTTGACACATTAATGGAATTCGCCCATTCATGCTCCATTAAGGCTCCAATTGCAGGGTTTGCATGCACATCTAATTATGACACATGCAAAGGCTTTGGACTCACTCAACATGCCCTGGATGAAGTCACTCGGCCGCCTGTTTCCTCTATAATGTTGAAACTGCCTTTTCCATCCAAAGTTTTGTTTGTAGTATACTTCCCATGTCTTTTCAAGAGTTTTCCTTTCCACTTCAAAGATGCTAAATAGACTTAAGAGCTGACCATTTTAGCTCTACCCAAACGCACTTAGTTGGAAAGAAATATTTAAAAACAGAGAAAGAAAGGCAGCTCCAAATCAAAACAACATAATCAGAAATTAATGTGGTGATGCGATGCAAGAACTATACCCTTGGACTCAGGTTCCACTCTGATTTATTCTAAGACTAACTGCTCTGTAGGAGATGTTTCTCACTGTAGTATGCCTCAAGGGACCAGGCCTGGGAAATGTGCTAGCGTCTCAAACTATATGCCCACTGAACCATTTCTGCATATTTAAAAAAACAATTATGCTTTATTCATTTCTGTGCTCTTTTATAAGCACATAGACATTTATAAATACATTATGTTAATTTTGAAATTTTCTTTTTATCATCAGAAAATGTGAATATTGTTACCTTATCTCTTTTTTTTGCATTTTTCACCACTTTTGGACTTTTCTCATATTTATGCTTGAGTTTTCTTTGCTATTTCTTATCCTATACCAATTTTAGAAAATATTTGAATCTGTGTATGGGGGTGGTAGTGGTGATTGAACCCATGGACATTCTATCTTTGAGCTACCTCCCTAGCCCTTTTATTTTTTATTTCACTAAGTTGTTGAGGCTGATTTCAAATTTGTGGTCCTCCTATCTCAGCCTCCCAAGTACTGGGATTACAGGCATGCACCACCATACCTAGCTTGAATATTTTTTTATTTTATTGGTGCATCATAATCATATATCTTGATGAAGTTCAGGGTAGTAGAAGCATACATGCACACAGCATTCAGCCCTTCCCCAGTTCCCATCCTATTTCCTCCCCCTTCCCTCCTTCCTGTGCTCAGTATAGTGATAGACTTTGATAAACTTGTGTATGTACATCATGTCTACTGAGGTGTTTCCCTCTTCCCCTTCCTATCTGCCTCAGTTAGGTCACCTTCTTCACTCATCCAAGGTTTCTCCTTCTATGTCTTGTCTTCTCCTTGGAGAGTATGGAGTTTGGGTTATAGATGAATAAGTTCTAGAAATCTAATGTGCAATAGTGTGACTATTAGCTCATAATATTGGGTTATATTTTTGAAATTACTCAAAGAGTAGATCTTTAAAATTCTCACTGTACACATAAAGAAAGGTAATTATGTGTGGTGATGGATATGTTAATTAGATTGTGGTAGTCATTTTACAATGTTTACCTATATCAAGAAATCACATACACCTTGACTATATACAATTTCATTTATCAATTATACCTGAAGAAATACAAAGCAAATATCTCCCCCCCCCCGATATGAAACACAAAGAGAATGCTAGCCAGTGTAGGGTCTGCTGGAGATAATATCACCTAGGTCTTAAAAAACAAGAAATATGGAGGTTCATGCATAGTATCTGGAGCAGACAGATGGAGGAGGTCTCAAACCCTATTTGTTGAACATATGAGTGAGTGATAATCTACAGTTCTATGGGACTCTAGATTTATGAGTCTATAAGCCCAACAAAGATTTTTCCAAGAACATTTCTGACCAACATAAAGCTCCTTTGCAAAGATTGCCTGCTACTATGAGCCCAAGTGTGAATAATTTGGGCTCTTTTAGGCTCCAACCCAATCCTCACATAACCCTGTGAACATCCAAACATTGAAAGCTATGGAATTAATGACTCACTTTCACTTTGAGGAAAGTGATTCACTATGCATTCCTGGGGAATGTGTGTATTGAGGTAACAACCCATTTTTGGCTAACACATTACCTAAAGAACTAGAACATTTAACTACATAAATATATGTATCAAAACAACTTAAATTTTGTCCACCTTAAATACATATAATAAAAAATATGGAGAGGTGAGCAAAGAATTTGACTTAAAGGAAGGTGATGGGGGGAGGGGGGGACACCCTAATGAGCATGATGTACTTTCATGAACACATCAAAGTCAATCACTAAACTGAACTTGAGAAGGAGGGAGTGGGGTGGGAATTGGGGAAGGGTTAAATGAGAAATGTGTGCATGTATGCCTTTATCAGCTTGTACCTAACAAAGATGTATGATTAGAATGCACCAACTAAAAATAAATTTAAAAAAAGAATATGGAGCAGGTTATATGGGAGTGGTAGGTTAGCCCTAGAGTTAGGACCTGAAACTGATTCTGTGGTTCTTGGCCTTGACTCTTTCAGAATTACAGGGATGTGGCATTGAGGAGGGCATTCAGAGAACTCAGGACAATGGTTGTTTACCAACCAAATTTGAGTATCTCAACCAGTACAGATGAACTGATGCTACTGGCTAAATATCAGGCTGGCATGAATTGCCCCAGCATCTAGCCCAAAAAGGTCATGGTGAAGATTATAAAAATGGCAAAGTTTTCTTTATTTTTTTTATAAAAGAAAAACAATTCATAATATACAAAGTCAAAAACAAAGAAAATAATTGGGGAGAAAAATCACATTTCTATAATCTCATCAACCAGAGATAAATACTATGAGCTATCAATTATTAATTACCTAGTAACTAGTAATAATTACATCAACATGTTCATTTATACTTTAAAAAATAATAGAGGTTATACTGCATATGGTACTTTTATATAAATATAAATGTGTTCAGTAACATAAACACTGTTACAAATTATAAATATTTGTCTTTT
>PVLC010036370.1:0-15836 GCA_004027655.1 Graphiurus murinus
TTCTACTGTGTTTTTAATTCATCACTGCTTACTTTAATAAACTCGCTTTAATCACAATAATGCCAGAAAGTGCACTATTATATCCAGATCTTCACTAAAATAATTTAATCTTGAAAAAGAGAAATTAGAACATTTAAAAACTTTGTTAACCATGTACATATGTTTAAACAATAAACATGTATAAAACACATATTCTGCATCTAACATTAAATCTTCATATTTTATTATCATAAAATCTGATGAGAGAATCTTAGAAAACAGATTTGCCTTCTCTCTAAAAGGATATGTGCTTCTATTTCCATATTCTATGAATATGGGCAAAATAAACAGTCTATAGATTATGGCACTCCAAAATACAGAAATAAAATACTTAATTAAAAGGTTTCCCATGCTTAGGAAAAGCTATGGCTGTTGGTAGGCTTGCAGCTATGGCCCAATCTCAGACAAGAAGGGTGGCCGTTGGGGGGATGAATCCCCTAATCTGCGTCTCGTCTCCTTCTGTCCTCAGATATCCTGCTTGCTCATCACATGGCCTAAATCCCACTGAAAACCACAGTCAGGAGAGACTGCCTGTCACAGTTCATATCCAATCAACTAGCATAGTCAATGAAGCAATACGAAGAATGCTACATAAAGGATAAAATGGTAAAATGGATACTACTCAGCCCATCTGCCTTCACTGAGATAGTTCCCTGTTGCCCTTCAATGTAGAGCTCAGATATCTTTAGAATATCTACTAAGAATTCTAAAGTTTTTCTCCTCTTTCTCTTGATCTTTGTACATGTCTCTTAATTTTCAAAGCATGGTGAAAAGACCCTGGTCACCTTCCTCTCTCACTAATTCAGGCATGGCACCACAAATGGAAGTACATATAGTTGGAAAAAGGAAAGTCACTTCGAATTATATGGTATCTAAGCCAAATCATGGCTCTGTCACAAGCACGATGTCACAGGTACACTTTCTAAATGATGATGATGGTGATTCCCAATCAATAGGTTATATTTGTGAGTTAGAGGAAATATTTAAACAAAATGACTCAATATCCTTGTGTAGTTAATGTATTAGCTCATAAAATTCTTTTCGAACAATTGTTCCTTCTAAATGTCCCTCCTTCTAATATGAAGATATCATTTGAAAGTGTATTAGCTCACTTGTTTTAGTTCATTAATATCTGCAAACAAGCATAGGATCTATGAACCTCTTCACTAAATAATGTTTTAAACAGACACCTTTGGAATGTGTGCTTGTAAAGTAAAATACTTCTTGACTTAAACTAAAATCCTCTGGCAATATTTGGAGGGAACCCATTTGAAAGTGCTGCCTGATTGTCTCCAAATCAACTTATTACACAATTCATCTTCATTCACAATTGCTTCACAATTACAATGTGCTTTCAGACTCATGTTATTTTAGAGATTCCTCTCCTATATCAAGAAAAGATTAGCACAATTCCCTCTAAGTCTAACATTATTTCAGACACTGTGAGTTCTGCTTGTCAGGCTGACTGATATATAATAACCAAGAAATTTGTTTCATGAAGTGATTTTGAAAAAAATTGTTTTGTACCTTTAAGGATAAACATACAAACATTTAAACATAAAAATAGGGAGAATACATGTGTATACTTGTGTGTATATTTGTATTTGTGGGTAGGTGGTTGAGTGTGTCATACTTTTCTATATACTTTTCTATATTCTATATACACAGGCACATTCATGTATACTGTTAAATATTTTAAAATAAAGACTACATACAACTTGAAAGGCCACAGTAGAAATAATAAATTAGAAAAGTTAATGAGGGGTAAAATTTGAAATGAAGCTTGAAAGCTGGGCAGAAATTAGATTGTCAATGGAGAGTATAGAAGACGGGATTCTCAAGATGACCCTTCAAGATTCCCATCCCCTTTTTATTCAATCAATTACTAATCAAGGTACGTCAGTGAAGGAATTTTGCAGACAGAATTGAACTTTCTCAGTTGAATTTAAACTGCTGGAGATTATCCAAGTGTGCCCAACCCAAACAAATGCATTCTTTATAAGCAGAATTTTCATCTGTTGAGGGCAGAAGTTAGAGAGATAGGCACTCCCACTGGCCTTGAGTAAGAAAGCAAATAGACACATTGCAAACCTGTGAGGGGCAGCCTGTAGAGGTTGAATGTATCCTCCTGTTGATAGCCAGCAAGAAAATAACTGAAACTGTGCAAAGAAATTAAATATTCAAACCACCAAAGATAGGGAAGAAGGTTAAAACTTTCAGATGAGTTACACAGCCCAAAGAGCACTTTGATTCATCTTCAGACCTAAACAGACAAACCAACTAACTGTGCCCTGAGTCCTGACCCATAGGAGTGGGTAAATGAGATAATAAATGTGTTGTTTTAAGCTGCTGAGTTTATGTTGACTTGTTATAACCTTCATAGAAAGGATAAGTGGAAATAACATAAAGGTGAGAGTAGTCTGGCATAAATATTGGTTTGTCTGGAATCAAGGTATGATAATGGTAATTAATTTTAGTTGAGAGGGATTCAGCTCACTAAATGTTAAACTGAAGTTTACATGCTACCCCTGAAGAATCAATATAGTATAGGAGGCTCTAAATGAAAGTGATCTATTTTATGGTGATATGTTATATGGATTGTAGGTAAAAAAAAAAAAAATAGTGCAGAATAGAACGGCTATCAAATAGGAAGGAGGCAGAAAATGAAGAGAACAGATAAGTAATAACAGATAATCTATTAGAACAGTGCTCTGCTGGGCATGGGAGATGCTATATGGCTGAGCATATATTAGGGAAAAGGTGTTTTGAATGTAGAATTGTGGGAATAAAAAAAACAATCTAATCTGAAACACAATGAAGACAGTATTAGCAGGTTCTTTCAAAATATTCAGTCATTATCTGAGACTGAGAAGGTAAAAGGTATTAAAAAAATTCAACATTAGAAAGTGAGAAGGAAAAATGCAGTAACTCTAAATAAATGAGAAACTTACCAAAAAATGCTCTTTGAAAGAGGGGTTGAAGTGATGAATTTTAAAGAAACAGATAAACTTTGCAACCTACACTTCCCATGCAGCTTAGTTTTATGAGAGTGTACTCATAGAGAACTGGTATGTGTGGTGAGAGAGGTGCTAACTGTTGGTTAAAATTTTGAATTTCATACCAGTTGATATTCACTTTAATTTCTTTTGGGAATTAATTAAATGCTTGTATTGTCAAAGGAAAAGAGAGGACCACTTATATGTTTCTTTGCAGTGATGAGGGATCATCCAAATATAAACCATCTCTATATAGTTGGGAGAGAACAATATGGAAAGTAGAGGAGTGAACAAGACAGTAGACATCCTGAATCTACGACAATAATCAAAATTTTAATATATATTATCTATATTATCGGGAGAAGGAGCAAAGATGGCAGAATGAGGCACTTCTGGGCCATCTGGCCTCTCTGCCCAGGGTAGGTCGCCCTGGCAAGGCTGACTTCATCTGCTGGAACATGTGAGGATTCTTAACATACAGGAAGAACATTTTTCTCACCTTTAGGTGTTTTTATATTCATCTCAAAACAAAACTCTGGACTCAGGACTTGGAAGGTATTTTTATGTTGTCCTAGAATTGATAGATCTGCTTCTTTTATCCAGCCCCTTTACGTGTTGAAATGTGGATATCTTCCTACACATTACCTTCACTGTTTGGAAGAGAAAAGACTTTTTCCACCTCTCAGACTTAAGATAGAATCTCTTAGAATGTGGTTATCCTCCTGATATCTCCAAGGGGAAAAAAGCAACTTAATTATGCAGTTTGCATAATTATAAAGAAAATATTTTGCAAGCTCAGGCTGATATTTAATTTTAAATAGGTGCTTGGATTGTGGTATTTGTGAGTTCCCTCCCTTTTGTTCCAAAAAAGAAGACTTAATAAATGGCAAATATGGATGGCTTCAGGGTGTAAAAAATGTCTTCGAGTTTTGGCCATTATTATGATAAGAAAAGTTGAGACTGCAGCAGCAATTTCCAATTATTGATTATAATTTGAAATGAAAGATATGTTAAGAAGTTACCTGTATCTCTAAATCCTGGCTCATCCTGTGACAAAAATTTACTGGAGAGGAACAAAGGTCCTGTTAGCCCTTTGATGTGATGAATAAGGATAAAGACAAGATGTCAAGATTGATTTTATTTCTGAATGAACCATCACAGTGTCTATACAGATACACATTTTTATGTGGATAAATTCACATTTTTGGATGAAAGGAAGGATTTTTTTCCTTGAGAAGGAAACTGTTGTTAACTTCTTTTTCAGAAGTCTTGGGGGCATTTGCTCTTTTAATTTTTTTTTTCATTCTTCTGTGATAGATTATGCAGAAGCTAACCCTGTGATTGCATGTTTGTATTTAGTTGAAAGAGTGGTAAAAGGAAACAACACAGCTTGAGTCCAGTGATGAAACCCTGTTCACATCCATAAGATGAGAGGTTGCTGTATTACACATTTCTTTGATCTTTTTGTGGAGTCATATATAGCACATGAGACTCTGTTCTTCATGTGGCCAAGACAAAAAAAAATGGCAGAATGATTTTTCAGTTAAGAAGATGTGATAAACCCTATAAAATATCCTGCCTTCAACTTTGGACATATACAAGTAGAGGAAAAAATGAGAAAAGTTTCTATATAACTCCTTTCTGCTAAGAAAAAGAAGCAAAAATACCTTATGTAACACCATATGACTTTTTGACATTTTGTATTACAGTTACTTTTTTTATATAAAAAGCATAAATAACTATTTTTCTTCCACCCAAGATGGGGACTTGGACATTTGATTTATTTTTCTAGGAGATAGGCATAATGTTTTACTGAAAAGGCTGGGACTCAGGTAACTTTCCCCAATTGGAATGAACTTTCTATGCTAGCAAATGGGCCTCAGAAACAATGTTCCCAATCCTATGGTTGGTTGGTTATAGATTTAGAAGAAATTCAGGATCTGGAAAGAAACCTCAAATAAGAAAAATAGTTGCAATAAAAAATAAAATATATTAGCAGTATAAAAGGAGAGGGTTGCTTATAGTTGGAGAAAAAAACAATTAAAGAAGTTCACAATGGGAGAACTTTCTTACTTGTAATATGTGAAGATACAGTTTCTCATAAACATCTCTTATAAGCCAATAAACAAAGGAAGAAATATACTCGGTATCAGGAGGTGCACATACACACTGCTTACCATTTTCCCAATGGTTATGCTTACATAATTCAAATGGAAATGCATTTTAATTCCCATTTTGTTTTACCAAGAAAAAACCTGAAATTTGAAGAACTTAATCAAGGAGCCTCTAAATTGCCAATGTTACAGCCCATGGAATCAAAGGTAATAATATTACCATATATGATTCCAAATCTGAATCTACATCTATTACCCCATGTTATCTTCTTCCACACACTATCCATTGGGATTCTATGAACTGGAGATTTAGTCAGCACTACATATATAATTTGATTAAAAGAAAAAAAAAACTATTCCTAAGTCCACCAAAAGTTTTAGAAAACACAATAGACTAAAGAGATGATAAAGGGCAATCATTTAAATTGACTAGTATTTTAGATATATGACATTATTGCTTATATATATATATATATATATATATATCATATATTGGGAAACATAGTTAGAAAATAAACACAAACACATATGCAAACACAGTCTTTTCAAATACAAAATTCCAAATTCACATATTTTCTTCAACACTCACTAACTGCATGATGTTAAGAATCAGCATTCTCACTGCTGCAATAAAAAATACCTGGCCACAACAATTTAAAGGAAGGAGATTTATTTTCACACAATTCTGGAGATTTCAAGGGTTTAATCCATGTAAGTACAGGTAGTCTCTCTCTGGAGCTTAGGATATGGCATAGGAAGCAGAGAGAGAAGAGCACAAGGGCTCTCTCTGCTCTCACTTTGAGGAGGCCAGGAGAGAGAGAAAAGAGAGAGAGAAAGACGGAGAGGGAGAGGGAGAGGGAGAGGGAGAGGGAGAGGGAGAGAGAGAAAGAGAGAGAGAGAGAGAATTCCCAAGGCCACAAACCCAAGTAAACCCTTCAGCACCCAAGCCCTGCCTTCAACATGGATGCCTTGTTCCCATGAGGTCTATGGGGACAATCTAAACCCAAACTATTACACATATAATACACAGACTTTGCAGGTACAAAAAACCCAGATTCATATATTTTCTTCAACACTCTACATGATGTTGGGAATATGTAACTTGGCAGGGGTACAGACTGATAATCTAGCAAAGCTAGAGAAGTCAGTAACTTAATTCATGAAGCACAGCATATAGGAGACATAAAACAAATGGTGTTTTATCATCATTTAAATTTTGATTTGGAAGCAGGGAATTGATTGATATAATTTGAAGGTTTTTACTAATATTATAATTGTCCTTTTTTGTAAAATCATTTTGTGCTAATATTTGTTCATGGTTTGGGGTAATGGTCTAAATTCCTTCTTTTTTTTTTAATAAGGATATTCAATTTCTCCAGAACCATTTGTTTAAAATTATGTATTTTTCTCACTCAATTGATTTAATGCCATTATTAAAAATCAATTTATCTTAAATGTAAGAGTTGACTTTGCATTCTTACTCCTGTTCCATTGATCCATCTAACTATCTTCATGCAAATACCAGGTTGTCTTGATACTATGCCTTTATACTAAGTTATGATATTGGGAAATGTAAGTCATCTCTACCTTTGACCTTCAAAATCATTTTCAGTATTCTCAGCTTTTGTATTTCCATGTAAATTTAAGATCAGTTTCTTAATCCCTGTAAAATATAATTACTAGAATTTTTATAGTAGTTGCATTTAATTTATATTGAAATATGAAGAGAACTGCCATTTACTAATATTTAGTATTCAAATCCATTAACATTGTATGCTTTTTCCATGAATTTATACCTTTAATTTCTTTCAGCACATGTTTTTAACTTTTTTTTACAAAATATGTAATATCATATATTTGAACACATTTTGAAATAGAACAACTTTCTTAATTTCATTTTTATAAGTGTATTGCTAGTAAATACAAACATTTTTAATCCTATAATCTTACTGAACCTCTGTATTCATTTATTAGATTTGGGGTGTGCTATGTGATGTGTCTGTATTTATGAGTGTATTCCTTCAGAATTTCTATACAGAAGATCATGCTGTCAGAGATTAAAGATAGCTTTACATCTTCCCTTCGTTGCACTAACATCACAATAGTTAATAGAAGTGGCAAGAAAAAAATCTTTAATTTGTAAAGATTTAAGGGAAATCAATCTTTTTTATGTGTTTACCATTTTTATACTTCTTTTCTATGTATCTCATGCCACTTTCTTTCTCTTTTCCTAGTTTATGTTTTCTATATGCTTGTTAAAAATAATGTAGAATGTCCCCTTTAAAAGTACTTGTTTTATTATTTACATGACTGTTCTAAGGTCTAAAATATTCCTCTTAATAGGACACAGTTATAAGTAAATGTGAGAGATCATGGGGATAAACAGTGAGTTTTAACTATGTTAATGTCACAAAAATATGTGTATTCATTCATCAAGCTGCTGTTAAATCTCATCCGTTCATCTCATTTTGATAAGTGGAATAAACTCGTTTTCCTCTGAGTGCACCTCTGTAAGGGCATGAAATTAAAATCAGAAAATGAGCAATTTCATGGAAGCTTGGTGTTTAATGTAAATACAGTGATGTCTTCCTTCCTGTTCTCAGAGGAAAAGTGTCTTCATCCACAAAATATATAACCAAAGATAGAATTGCCTTCAAATATCTGTAAGTCTCAGCATGCTCTCAGAGATACAGGAGAGCCTTTGAGGACTCTTAAGAGAGTTAAGCCCATTGGCCACTGGTTCCTCTAGAACTGACTTGAAATATGAACCAAATATCTTTTTATTAATTAATTTAATTTCATAAATACATAAATTATAAAATTTATACATATTATTGGGGTACTAAGCAATGCTGTGTGTGTGTATTTTGTGTGTGTGTGTGTGTGTGTGTGTGTGTGTGTGTGTGATACTGGGGACCAGACCCAAAATCTCAAATATGCAAGGTAAATACTCTTCCACTAAGCCATGATCTTCCCCCTTGTAATGTTTATATCAGTTTAGACATATCTATTTCTTCAAACACCAAAACATCTTTTAAGAACTTTTTAAATACCAGACACTGAGATGGTAGCTATAAATATTTTACTATACTTTGCAGGTAGATAAAATGGTTGTTATTCCATAACTGATACAAACAATCCCCCACTGATACAGTGTTTACTTTAATTCTACTGCAAAACTAGGACTTTTTGTGACCTAATTTATCATTCATAATTACCTTTGCTATTTAACAGTTTCTCAATGTACGGGTCCTATACCGGCCCTACTTCTGTGTAACTCCTCTCTGATGAAAAGAATCCACAGATCCAATTTAACCAAATCTACCAGAACTCTGTGTATCTCTCCAAGCCTAGACAATGCTTTGGCTAGCTGAGAGGATGAACTTCTTTGCCCTAGTCCAAAGCTTACCTTCAGAGCAGACAAGTGCATCTCCCTAAGGTCTTTCTCCCAAGCATAGAGAACACTCTTAGCCCAGGGACTAAGTAGTAGAACACTCTTAGCCCACTCTTAGTAGTCAAGGGACCACTGTTTTGGCAGTTGTAGGTAGAGCTTGGATGGGCTCTTTTATTTACACATGTGTGCCTGAGATGTCTTAGGTAGAAAGGGAAATGACAGTGGGAAGAAAAAGCAGATAGACTCTGGGCTAGAATTTGCAAAACATGAGCAACCTAGCTCAGTCTGGTCAGAAATTTGGGAAGTACAAGAAATTTTTATCTTAAATTGTACTTTCAGGTAATCCTGAAGATATCAAAGTAAGAAGAAAAACATTTTATTTAAGTATGTGAACTTGCTTCACACAATTTACATATTTAGATGTACAGTATGATCAACTTCACATATATTCTTGATCAACTGTGTGATGACAGACAATTTTATTTTTGAAACAGCCTTGCTAAGTTACCAGGCAATGGCCTCAAACCTATACTCCTCTTATGTCAGCCTTCCACGTACTGGGATTATAGGCCAATAATATTAATATCCTATCCTGCTCCATACCATATCTCTCTACAACTGGGAAAATCTGAAATGCAGAGATGTTGAATAACTTGGATGAGGTCACAAGGCCAGAAACAGAAACTAATCTGTTTCTAAGGCCATGGAAAAATCACAGTGTTATCCTTTTGCTCATTATGTTGTAAAATTACAATATTAATATTTTGGGAAACATAAGGTCATGTTCATTGACTTCAAATCCTGCAAACTTTCAGTGATACTACTTTATTAGAGCCCAAAGAACATGAAATGCAAGCTTTAGCAGAGCAGAAACTTTCTTGTTTACTCTGTATTCTCAGTACCTACCAGTATGTAACTATAAGCACATAGTAGACACTAGAAAAACATTCCTGCAAGAAATGAATAAATTTAAGAAATCTGAATTGGCACATACAGCCACATGACTGTGAGCTCAAATATACTGTGTGAATGTAACCCATCACCTATCTAGTACCTTGAGAATAGAGAAATATAATGATGAGAAAACACTCCAATGAACAATCCATTCTACATGAGAGCAAAGAATGTACTCTAAAGTCATTACTCCACTGCTTTATGCAAGGTGATTTATTTTTTAAAAGAAAAAGGGGTTAGGGGGACGAAGATAGAGGAAAAAAGAAAGAAAATAATGTTTTCTATTTCAGTATAGGCATTCATCTGGGAAAAGAAGAGGACTTTGTTCTACTAACGTTTGTAAAAAAAAAAAAAAATAACGTATAAAAACAAAATAAAAGCCCAACCACACTTTATCAATTAATGGATCGCCCTGCAAAGCAATAGCATATTCTTAAGACACACATCCCTAGGCGATTCAGCAAAAGGCAAAATTAGCAACTCAGTTGATTATGAATTATTCAAGTAAATGGATCATGAACTGAAACAAGAATTGAAAAGGACCCAGTGCTACGCATTGCCAAAGACATATGATCTGCTATGGGAGGTACAGTGCAGAGGCAGGCTCTCCATTCAGAGGACAAGCACCTGGAGACAGGAGCCGTGAACCATGTCATGAAAATAAATTTGAATCCTGGAAAAGATCAGCCTGTCAACAGATAAAATCCTCCACTCACACGGGGGCAAGCCTTTGGAAGGGTCGAATTGAGGACCGGCTCTATGGTTGGAGTGCCCCAAATGGCCAGTGATAAATGATGACAGAGCTTGACTCCTTCCTCCGCTGGTGGGGCTGATTTAATAAAGAAAGTTACATCAGTTGTGAAATGAAACTTCACCGACAGTACAGCATTAATAATCCTTTGGGGTTTTGCTTGTTTGTTTGTTTGTTTGTTTTGTTTTTAAATGCAGGAGAATTGTATTATCTTTACTATGAGCTTAAAAATCTCCTCTAGGATTTCTGTTGCTTAAGTGTCTCTTGCTAACAGGAGCCTGGTTAAATTGCTTATAAGAACAGAAGAGAGGCTGTAAATTGCAGACTTCCCAATTCCCAGAGCTACTCAAGAATATTTACAATTGACAACATTAATATCTCATACAAACCTACTGCAATCTCAAAAAAAAATAGTAAAAAAAAATAACTTCATTCTTCCTCTCCACCACATTTGTGGCTCTATTATTTTATGAAATAAAAATATTTCCAACGCTTGTTTTCTTTATGACCTCAGTGCCTTTACCTTTCTGGGCAGGATAATCTTTTATCGCTGTCAGCTTTGGTCCTAACCTTTGATGACTTCTGGGCTCTTCTGAGACAGTAAATACTTCTGATTGACACTGGAGTCTTCATACTCTTACTCCTCTTTTGAAAATCAGTTTCAACGGTCTGCAGGTCGCCAAGTATTCTAAAGAGACAATTAAGAAACCAGGTAAGACAGAGACAAACACTCCAGGACTATTCAGTAAGATTTGAGGGATGTGATTGGAAATCGAATGAAAGACCATTGTCAGAAGAAGCTTGTAAATGAAAAGCAGGTGGCATCTTTGAGATCACATCTTCTCTGACATAGCCAGAGGATGGATGTCTGCCTGCTTCTAGCTTGAACAATCACACAGGAACTAAACAAGGAACTTAAACTTTAGAGACCCAGATGCTCTATATTGATGGGATTTAACAGCATTCTTCTGAATATCCCAGAGTAACTAACAGTTATTTAAAACACCTAGTCTGGTCAGTTACTATGATAAGAAATAAAAAATTTTGAATAATCCAAGAAACAATATATTTGATGAACATCATCGGCCTATTTACTTCTCCAGAGTTTTTGTGTTGACATGATCTCATTTGTTCAACATTTATTAACCAAGTATTCTTTAAATGCTAGTCATATGTCAATGTGCCAGACATTTGGAAATAAAAGGCAGCACTCTGACCTCAATCAACATCATAGTCTTAGTGCAAAAATGAGTCCCATTCTACAGAGAGATAAAGGAAGTCCATGCATAAGGCTCCAAGAAAATAGTGGGTGATGATTCTTAGAGTTCCTGACTGCACTTGAGCCAGCACCTTAGAGAAAAATAGAAAGAAAGAAGTAATTACATTTTTAGGCAGAAGGAACTTATGTCAAGTCAGAGTAATATATTTAGGGAAGAAGAAGGTCAGAATTCATGGACTATAGGAAACCAGAGGCTGACAAAGTTAAGTTATGGCCAGATTTTTAAAGAAACTTATATTTTAAATTAAGAAATTTAGGGACCAGACGTAGTGGCACATGCTTATAATCCTAGTACTTGGGAGGCTGAGACAGGAGGATCACAGGTTTGCCGCCAGCCTCAGAAACTTGTGAGGCCCTCTGCCACTTTGTGAGAACCTGTTTCAAAATAAAGACTAAAAAATTGGGTTGGGGTTGAAGCGCAGAGGTAGAATGCCCATGTGTTCAATTCTAGAAAGAAAGAAAGGAAGGAGGAAGAAATGGAGGAAAGAGAGAGAGAAAGAAAACAAGCAAGCAAAACAGAAAGAGAAAGAAAGAAAGAAAGAAAGAAAGAAAGAAAGAAAGAAAGAAAGAAAGAAAGAAAGAAAGAAAGAAAGAAAGAAAAGTAAAGAAAAGAAAAAAGAAATTTACTTGGGAGGCTGAGACAGGATTACAGGATTTGAAGCCAGCCTCAGCACCTAGCAATGTCCCCCAGCAACTTAGTGAGACTGTTGCAAATTAAAAAATAAAAGACTAGGAGTGTGGTTCAGAGGTAGAATAACTCTGGGCTCAATCCCCAATAACACACACACACACACACACACACACACACACACACACACACACACACATACACAAAATTAGATTTTATCCTCCTGATAATAGTAAATCATTAAAAAATAAATCCATGATCAAATTTGTTTTATAGAAATCATACAAAACTCTATAGGGATCAGTTGTTCTGTTCTTGGCTCTTCCCTATCCTGTATGTTTACCATCAGGAACATGAAGTTTCCAAGGTCACAGGATGGAAGAGATTAGAAGATAAGACTGAATGTGTTTTAAAGACTAAGCATGGCTTATTTTACTTCTGGCCATTCCATGGGGCAGAACTGTTTCTTTCAGCTCTGTCCTTACTACCTTTGTACTCAGAATAAAGACGCAGTGGGTGAACACATCACATTTTCTCTGCCCCCAGACGTGGAAGAGAGACTAGGGATGAGTAAAACAAAAAAAGAAAATGATTTAGAGCATGGTATAAATCCTTCCAAAAGATGTTAAACATCCAAGTTAGAGCAGTGGAAATGGAAAGATGTGTTTGAGTTTGAGTGATATTTAAGAGAGAAAAATGATAATACTTGGTAATCAGAATTCAATAGCAAAGAATTGGGAAATGTTCTGGATGGGGCTCCAGGATTTCTAGCTTTGGAAACACTGGTAAATAATATTGGTGTTAAGCAAGATGAAGAATAGTAAAGAAGAAGTATGAGCAGGTTTTCTGGAGATGGCCAAGTAATATTATTAGTTGGATACAAGATGTGCTAAATTAAATGTGTATGTGACCAATCTGTACAGAATACTTACTGGAGGTTGAAAACCAGGCTAACTCAAATTACATATAAAAATTATTTAGTTTAGTAATAATAATATGAAATATGAGACTCCTCAGAACTATTACAGTTGTGTGTGTGTGTGTGTGTGTGTCAGTGGTGCTGGGGATTGAACTCAGGAGCATTGTACCTCTGAGCTACAATCACGACCCTTTTTATTCTTTATTTTGAAACAAAGTCTCACTGAGTTGCTAAAGGCCCCACTAAATTGATGAAACTTGCCTCAAACCTACACTCCTCTTTTCTCAGCCTCCCATGTGCTACCATACCTGGCTTTCTGTCTGTTTCATAGATGCAAAAACTAAGGTCTGAGTGCTCAAGCAGTTAGTCCAAGAATGTTAACAGTAACAGATATAGGAATAAATTTAGCTTCTACTAACTTCCCTGTACAATATCCCTTCTGCTATCTGGGCCAAATTGTTTTTTCAACAATAGTAAATGATTATTTTCCTTAATCAAAAATCAAACCAATGTAATGTCTCTCAGGATAAATATTTTATAAGCAGACAATTTAATCTTCTGAGTGCCTTATGTTATTTTTAAAACAGCTAACAAATAAAAGTGACTGGCAGAGATCACTTGGCTCTTCACCCAACTAGTTGCCCTTTATTCCTAGAAACACAGATGAAATACATTTCCAAGCTTCCCTTTGAAGTTGGGTGTAGAGAGGTGTATTATTTTTGTTTGATGCCATAACAAAGTGCCACAAACTAAATGACTTTTACAACTGAAATTTATCGAACAGTTCTGGAGGCTAGAAATCCAAAAATCACTCTGTTGGCAGAGATGGTTCCTTTTGAGGGTTCAGAAGGAATAATTTGTTCCATGTCTCTGTCCTTGACAGTCTGGTATCCATGTCCCCTTACCTTGTTTTCCCTCTCAGAGTATCTGTGCCCAAATCCTTTTTTTAAAATTTTTTTTAAAAATAAGAATACCAATTGCAGTGGAAAACTGCTCACCCTAATGACCTCATGGGAAACTGATTTGATGTATGAAAGTCACGCTCTGAGATCTACGGTTAAGACTTTAACATATGCTTTTAGGATAGGCTAGGAGGTCACAATTGAGCCCTCAACATCATATGACTGATTTCTAGACAATGGCATGTAGGGAGAAGTGAAACCATGTTCAAATCAGGCTTTATCCTAAAAACCTTCCTGGAGTGAACTTGGGAATTCTCACCACTTCCTGCTACCTTGAAAAAAGTGAGCATGGTAACCACAGGAGTCCCAGTCTGAAGCTCTGATACCATCAGATGAAAGAGAGCTGGGGCCTGTGAATCACCCCTAGAAGGAGACCAGCAAGAAATAAGCATATTTTGTATTTGTGTCATCATACATGAATGGCCTCAATCTAACAAAATATAACATCCATGTCTGCACAAACATGTACATCCACAGAGAAATGCTTGAAAACTGAGTTACCTATCGTAAATGATTCACAGAATGCACGTTTTCCTCTGTTAAGGAGGAAATGGGGTAATTTGCTTTACTTTATAAAACATATGAGACCTAAGATTCTCAGCAATTTTTCTGATAAAGCAGCCAAGAGATTTCTCAAAGTCTTTAGAAAAAGTCTCCATAAATTCCACCTATGGGAATTCCTTGAAGATAGTCTAAGTTCTTTAGCTATCTCGGGTCTTAAACTGTTTCTTTTGCTATATCTTATTTTTCAAGATACAGTTATAAAATTCATGTTACAGTGAAATATTGGTGAATACTTTCTAATATTGTATTATGGAATTACCATTTTTAAAAACATGACAACTTAATGAAATTCTGACTAACTATAAGATATGAAAGATTTTACACTAGTTGATATTAAAACTAGAGTTCTGGTTGAATATTAATGTTGTTAAGCACTTGAGTCCATCTAAAGGTAAGTGATCCTAGAAAATACAGCTAGAGAAATATTTTACCAGACATGTTGATACTGTGAGTCACATAAGTTTTGAAACCTGAATTTTAATGTAATTGGAGATCCTTCCTCCTACACCATTGATTAGTTGCAGGATGGTAGTTCTGGTCATTCCAATGTCATTCAAGAAGTTGGGTTCTAAATTGTTATTATTTGTTGAAGTCTATACTAAATATAACTGCCAAGGGATTTAGCAGTACATTTAGTAAGAAAAATATCAATACACATTTGTTAATGAATCATATTTATCTTTTATCACCTGTATTAGTGGAGACAGAAAACAGATTTTAGAAAATAAGTTATCGATCCTCTATACTGTTTTCCAAAGTGGTTGCACTAATCTGCAATCCCACAAACAGCTTATTAGGTTCCCACTTCTCCACACCCTCGCCAGCATTTGTTGTTGTTTGTGTTTTGGATGATTGCCACTCTAATTGGGTTTAGGTGAAATCTCAAGGCAGTTTTGATTTGGATCTCTCTGATTGCTAATGATGTTGAACATTTCCTCAGACATTTATTGGCCATTTGTATTTCTTCTTTTGTCAAGTGTCTATTTAGATCATCTGCTCAATTTTTGATTGGGTTATTTGTTTTTTTAGCTGTGAGTTTCTTGAGTTCTCTGTATAATCTAGATATTAGTCCTTTATTAGAAGAGTAGCAAGAATTCTTTATGTATCCTAGATATTAGACCTCTATCTGAAGTGTAACTGGCAAAAATTTTCTCCCACTCTGTAGGCTCTCTGTTGAGGTTCTTGATAGTTTCCTTCCCTGTGCAGAAGCTCTTCAGTTTAATGCAATCCCATGTA
>PVLC010036371.1:0-15785 GCA_004027655.1 Graphiurus murinus
TTTTTTTTTTTTTTTTTTACAAATTGGGATTTGGAATACTAGAAAGTTTATTCTTAAAGGGTACACAACAGCAGCATTAAACAATTTTATATATATGTGACTTTTTTCTTTTTTACCATGTGTATACATTTTTCTTTTTATTTTAACTGATATGTAAAAACATACAAATTGTAGATGTTTATAATTACCATGCAAAGTTTCAGAATGTGTATTCATCTGGTAATGTTTAAATCAGGTTAAACATACATAGCTCTGCAAATATTTATTATTTTTTAATATGAAATACTCTCTTCTAATTTTTTTAAATAGTGCATTATCATTATTTGTAGTAATTCTGTCTTGCAACAATATACCAGAATTTCTTGCTTCTATCTAGCTGTAACTTAGTACCTATTGATCAGCCTTTCCTTGTCCCTCCTTTTTCCCACTCTCTCAGCCTCTAGTAAGCACCTTCTACGTTCAACTTCTATGAAATCAACTTCTCTAGATTCCACAAATGAATACTATAGTGTATTACTTGTCTTTCTCTGTCAGTCATACTTCATTTAACACAATGACTTTCAGTTCCATGCATGTTGTCCCAAATGACAGAATTTTATTCCTTTTTTATTTTTATTTTTTGGATGAGCTTCATTGTGTGTTTGTACAACATTGTCTTTATCTATTCATCAGCTAATAGACACTTAGATTTCTCTATTTTTTACTTTCATGAACAGTGGCACATTAAATGGGAGTATAGATATTGCTTTGACATTTTGACATCACAAATATCATTATTTTATTTTCTTTGAATATATACCCTGGTGTGTGATTGCTGGATCATATGGTAGGTTCATTTTTAATTTTTTGAGGAGCCTCCATACTGTTTTCCATAATGGCTGTACTAATTTACATTCTCACTGATAATGAGCAAAGTTTTTCTTTCTTCACATCCTCACCAGCACTTGTCACCTTTTATTGGTGCATTGTAATTATATATAATAGTGAGTTTCAAAGTGACAAAGCATACATGCAAATATCACTTGATGTATTTCCCTCTGCATCACACTCCAGTCTCCCTTCTTTCCCCCAATACATGTTAGTGAGATTGGTAGTGATACCTTCATATATGGACATAACATTATTTGAACCTTTTGTCTCTTTGATAACAGCCATTTTGACTATGATAAAGTGCCACAGCTCCTTAATAGCTGGAACTTGAGCATGGCTCAGTCTGCTGGAGTCCTGCAAGGCAGACCATTCTAAAAGAAGGAATGTGTGGCATATCCCACTTTGCATTATGTTATATTCTGGAAATTTTGGATGCTTTGGGTTTTGCTTTTACATTAACTATACAGGAAAATTTCATAGAAACAGACGGCGGCCGGATGGATAGTGATTTCTTAATATTAGCTGAAAAAGCAGTGCCTCGAGACAACCCAATTCATTAACCTCTTACAAACATGAGTCAAGAAACAGGCTTTGCAAGTTTATATAAAATAGTTACTACAAATAGTCTTTGCCCACTCCCACCTTGTCTCCCTGGAATTTTACAGGATACATTAACCCTCTAGCTACCTGAGATAAAGATAAGAACACTGCTTAAAGGAGCTAAACAAATAGTAAAGATTTAAACTATTGGAAAAGAATTTTTATATACGTGTTGTATTTTATAACCTTAACTGGTTGAGGATGACCTTTGGAGGAACAGGTCTGTGGAGTTTCCTGTTCTATATGCCTCACTGCAAAAAAAATAGTATAAAACAGCTACTAACAAATAATAAAACAGATAAGCATCTTCACTGCATTCGGTTTGAGCGTATTCTCCAGACCTTGTCTCATTCCACACCTATCGAAGGATCCCTGGCCCCACTGCCTCAAGGGCTGGACCTTGACAATGAAGTGATATGTCATTGTGGTTTTGATTGGCATTTCTATGATGATGATTGATACGGAGTATTTTTAATATACCTTTTGGCCTCTATGTCTTCTTTTGAGAAAGGTCTGTTTAGGTCTATTGTCTATTTTTCAATCAGATAATTTGGGATTTGTTGGTGGTAGTGTTTTTGTTCTTGTTTTATTGCTGTTGGGTTTTTAAAGTTCCATATATATATATATATATATATATATATATATATATATATATATATATATACATTCTGGATATTAAAACCCTTTGTCATATGTGTCATTTGCAAAAGTTTTACCCCATTCTGTAAGTTGTTTCTTTATCCTGTGATTTCCTTTACTGTGGTAGAATCTTTAAAGTTTGATAGGATTCTAATTTTGCTTTTGAGATCTCATCAAAAAAACCTTAACCATTTCAATGTCCTGAAACATGTGACATGTGTCCTATGTTTTCTGTCTTTTTTTTTTTTTTTAAAGTGAAAGTTCTTACTTCACAACCTATTGTGGCCACTGATTATTTGGAGGAAGGGAGAAAACAATGGAGAGTGGTAAGATTCAGGCTTATGCAGAAGATACCTCAAGGATAGAACAAAGGCCATAACATAGCTCACTTTTGTATCACACATTTTTTGTGGTACTGCGTATTGAACCCAGGGGCATTCTACCTCTGAGCTACACTCCTAGCTCTTTTTATTTTATTTTATTCTTTTATTTTGAAACAGAGTCTCACTAGGTTGCTGAGAGCCTTCTTGCTACATTGCTGAGACTGTCCTTAAACCTGCCATCCTCTAGTCTCAGCTTCCCACGTGCTGAAATGATAAACATGTACCACCATGCCTGGCCATATCACATACTTCCGTGCTTCTTACTAGCAGTACTTGGAGAACAAACAGCTTCTGGAACCCAGTACTGTGATGACTGAGTGTTGGAGTATGTGAATATCCATGTTACTTCACAAAGATGCAGCTCCAGTGATTTGCTTTGTTGCTGGGAAGCTGATGTTTAGAGTCTGTGGTTATAGTGTTTTATTAAAGGTTCAAGTGTTGACAAGTTTGGGGAAATCTGTATTATAAGGACCCTTCTTCCCACTGTCCCTGACCTCCCCTAAATGCACTGCCAGACCAAGGCTTCTATTTCAGCCACACTATTTTCTCCCTCAAAATCTGTCTCTACCATCAAGTTACTTTTGTTCTTGGCACCATGGATCTGAGACACAAATTGCCATGTACTCATTAGAGTGCCCTTATGTGTTAACCTTCTAAAATAACATTTAGCTTTATCAACAAAGTTCAAATAACTAATAAAAGGAGCAGCTGATGAAAAGTACTGAAGGCAGCTCTCAGGGAGCAAGATTCTTGAGCAGTTCTTGGTCCGATACATTGAGCATATGATTTCCTTTGCTCATTGCACTTGGCTTTTTTCCCCTTATACTCTGTTAAGTATGTACAAATAATTGTATTCAGTTCATCAAGGCATGAAACAATAATCAACGGGGTATCAAGAACTAAGCTTAGTTCTTCACATAAGCTACTGACATACTGCCCTATCCTCAGAGGCTGCAGCTGAGTTGTAGAGACAAAATTACAAATGACTACTCTCTCTACAATAGGGCTGGTTCTGTGAAAAACACCTGACCTTGATGCTACTTACATACACAGTAAAGTACCTAGCAGAATCTATGGGTTCATGGAATTCAGAAGACACTCCCTAAGAGTTTGATAGTAAACAGAAGCAAGCCAAGACAATAAAGGAAAGAACCTCCCTAGTAAGTAAGTCATAGGAGGTAAAGAGAAAATGGATGGATGGATGGATGAATGGATGGATGGATGGATGGATATTTGGGGTTCTTTATATTTTTTGGCTGAATTGGAGGATATGAAATTTAACATATAGTATTACCTAGTTGGATAGAACTATCCTAAAAAGCAAAATAAACAAAAAAATCCCACAACTATTCTTTCTAAACTTAATATTTCTCTTTTCCTCTTTCTTTCCTTTTTTTTTTTTTTTGTACTGGTGATTGAACCTAGGATCATTCTACATCCAAGTTATACCTCTAGCCCTTTTTATATTTTGAAACAAGGTCTCACTAGGTTGCTGAGAGTCTCACCAAGTTGCTGAGGCTGGCTTCAAACCTGTGATCCTCCTGTCAGCCTCCCAAGTATTGGGACTACTGGCATGTGCTATCACTCCTGGCTTTGATATTTCTTTGCATGGCAACTATTTTACAAAACTGTTAAATTCTCCATGATACTGTTTTGAAGAAATATGCTTTTACTTTACTTCACTCTAGAAGAAAAAGTTAAAGCTGTTATATACCATTTTCAAGTCTTTTTCTTTTCTTTTTTTCTTTTTGTAGCAGAGGCAGAGAATTATGGCAAAAATTCTTCTCTATACAAATAAATTGAAAAGTTATATAGAGTTCAAGAGTTGACTACATGGTGAACTGGCTATTGAATTTTTTTGATGTGTTTTTGCTTCAAAGATATATTGACATCAAGGTCCCTTGAAAGAATATAATCATCCTCTTGAAATCATTTTTAATATACTCTACGTGATACAGATAATGTCATTTTTCCAAGGTGTTTTATTTCTCTCTGAAGTTTCCATTGGAAATCAACCTTATCCAGAATCTTTGTCAAATGGTAAAGTGAACATTTTTGACACCTTGATGATGCTTGAATTTGAAGAAAGAAAAAGTGTCTATATTAGATCATTCACTTTATAGAAAGCATGTTGTGCATTTTAAGATCTCAAAGTATTCACTCTAAAAGCAGTAATTATTTAAAAAAATAGTAATTATACCTTATTATTAATTGCATGAATACTCAAAAGAAATTGACCTCATGGAAAGAGCTATCATTCAAAATGATATTTCAAAATTATTCTAAGATTTTTTTTTAAAGTAAGAATATCCCTTTTCTACCTGAAGGTAAAGCTATATTGCTACTATAAATGCAGAATTTGAAAGTAGATTTTAAATGTAATTGTGAAATACAGCACCTCTGAATCTATTCTTATAGTGTACTAGGTTTATAACACTGATGTTTAATTGCATTTGTTCAGGCACCTCACCAAGAAAAGAATCAAACCAGGAAACAACAAGGAAGAAAACATAAACAAAACAAAATACCACTTCTACTAGAAACATGCTAAACTATAAAACATGTGGCTTGTACCTTGATCTAAGTAATATTTTTGCTCATACCTATTGTTTACATTGGTAGAATGTACTTGAGGGTTTCTATGTTAATATAGGCATTTTCCTAGGAATGATCTATTAATTGGAGGGCAACTCTATTCTGTATTCGTTTACTATGATTTGAACAAACAGAATTTTCCTCAGCAATCTCTACCATAATGTGATCATATTTAGATGACAAAACGCACATTTTTGTAGGATAATAGCAAAAAGACCAAGTTATGACATGACATCCTGATTTTTTACTTATGTATATTCTCACATTTAAGTATTAAGGTGCTGAGGCACAGAGATACCTGAGGCCATTATGCCCTCAAGATTTTCTGGATAGTTTTAATTACCTTATGTATCATTTTCTACTGTCACATTCTCCA
The DNA here is from genome assembly GCA_004027655.1 of Graphiurus murinus. Taxonomy (NCBI): domain Eukaryota; kingdom Metazoa; phylum Chordata; class Mammalia; order Rodentia; family Gliridae; genus Graphiurus; species Graphiurus murinus. Next base: position 5,464 of record PVLC010036371.1, read on the forward strand.
TTTTGTTAGAGTCCTCTCACTAGTTCTCAAAATAATCTACATTGGCAATGCCATACTACATCAGTATTCTGGTATGTGAATTGATGTAGTGGGAAAAAATCAGTAGGCTGAAGGAGGGAATATTTTGGTTGATGTTTCAGTTACTGGCCTCACATTATCATCTAACCTTTTGAAGCATCAGTTTCCACATCTTTAAACATAAGGATCATTGCGAATATCTAACCCATCTCATAGAATAGTTAGGAAAATATAATGTAAGAAATATGAATCTGAAAATGGCTGAGTGGTGTGTAAGTAAATTATCTATTTTGCAATGTATTGTTAACCATGGTGAATCTAGGGTTGGGGCAAAACAAATTTCTCTTCTCTGGATTTCATCCTCCATTTCTTCTTCAAATAATTCTTCTTTCTTCAAATAACTGTTTCCAAGCTGAGCAGATTATGTATTCATATCAGTATGCTTTCAAAAATAACCTTTTTGAGAAATAAGTAGAATGAAGTGCTTTAAACCCTTGTTCTTCAAAGATTGTAGGTAATAACTTATAGTATGACCTCAGAAGATGCTTTTGGAATAGCTGTCTATATTTTTACTCCTCTAAGGTATATTTTATCTATAAATATCTTAAGTCAAATGAGAAACATAAGATTTACACATGAGGCAGAGAAGCAAGATGGATGACTAGATGTAACTGGTGTGCTTCCCTCCACAACAAAAGACCAAAAAAGGAGAAAAAAAACTGTAGTTGTTTCCCTGGAGAGTCTGAAGTAGAACATCAGAGTTCTGTGGGGATGTGGCAGAAAAATTGTAAAGTGTGGAGATACAAAATGGCCTTATAAAGAAAAGAACTGAGTACACAGCCTCTATTGTTCTCTCTCTCAGAATTAGCTTGGAAATAAGAGACTTCACTTGGTGATCTAATGATACCCTGTCTACAAGAAGCTCATCTCACCAGTAAAGACACACATAGACTGAGAATAAGGAGATGGAAAAACATATTTAATACAAATGGAAACCAAAAGCCAATAAGAGTGGCTTTACTTATATAAGATAAAATAGACTTTAACTCAAAACTGCAAGGAGAGACAAAAAAGGACACTATATTCTGATAAATGGATCAACTCAAACATTACAAAGCAATACTAAACAAAACATGATACTGACATAAAAACAGGCACAAAGACCAATGGAAAAAAGTCTTAACATAGAAATAAACTCATTTATCTATAGCCAACTGATTTTCAACAAATCAGCAAGAATATACATTGGAGAAAGGAAACAATCTCTTCAAAAAATAGTGCCAGGAAAATGATATACATATTCAGTAAAAAGAAACTAGACCCCTAGGCCTTACCATATACCAACTCAAAATTAATTAAAATTTTCAATGTAAGATGCAAAACTTCGGTTAGGCACAACTATGACACAAATTAATTAAAACCAGGGAATTGCCTGATTGGTTTTTATCAGGGCTTCTCAAATGAATATGCACTGGCATCAACAGAAGAAGAGGAAATGTAAATCAAAACCACAATGATATATCACCTTACCCTAGTAAGAAGTGCTATTATCTAAAAGACTAAAAGTAATAAGTACTGGTAAAGATGTGGAGAAAAGAGAAATCTTGCACACTGTAGGTAGGAAAGTAAATTATTATAGCCATTATGGAAACTAGTATGGAGGTTCCTCAAAAATTAAAACTTAAAAATATTATCAAGCAATCCCACTTCTGGGAAATGTGATACATATACCCAAGTGGAATACTATTCATCAATAAAAAAATGAAATCCAGACCTTTGCAACAACATGGATGGAACTAGCAATCACTAATTATATCATGTGAAGTAACTTAGGCATAAGAAGTTAAGTACCTCATGATCCACTCATATGTGGAATCTAGAGACATTGATCTCATATTTTTGAGAGTAGAATGGTAGTTTCCAGAGGCTGGGGAGAGCAGGAGTCGGGAAGAGACAGGAAAGGATTGGGCAATGGGTACTAAATTATAGTTAGATAGGAATACAATTCTCAGTAAGGTGACTTTTGGTAACAACAACAACAAAAAAAAAAAACAGTTCATGTTTCAAAAAGATACAAGAAAGGATTTTGAATGTTTTTACCATAAAAATGATAAATGATGAGAGAGATATGTTTAACCTGATTTAAGCAACACCATCACCTATCATCTATAACATATTAGAATGTGTTATTTCAATATTACCTACAACTTTCATGCTTTTCTACCTTAGTTAAAAATAAAGTTTATTTTTTAAAAAGGAAAAAAGTCTAACAACAAAGAACATTGAGTACTAATCTAGTAAAACACTAATAGAATTGTTCTGGGTTTAGGCTCTAGATTCTGCTTTTCTGATATGTTCCCAGGAAATGCTGGTATGCTAGCATGCAAACTCATTTGACAAAGCTAGGATTTAAAGCACATGATTAATTTGAACTCTTGCTCAGAAGAGGTATCTGATAAAAATATGCTGATATGGATATGTTGTCCATTAATTATAAATAGGATGTACTAAACAACAAAAAATGCGCACTAAGATTTCTTTGCCAAAAAAGTAAACCTGGCATTTTAGCAAAATAGCTTAAGCCAAAAATGCAACACTTTTGCTTTACCTGCCGAAATCATTTTGATGTTTTCAATCAACATGGCAGCCAGAGAAAGAATATCCTCAAAGGACTTTGGCTAATTAAGAACTGTGGATTGTTGAGTGACATCCGCACCCCCACCCTTATATTTAGGCCGGCAGCCAAGAAATGAAAAGTTATAGGAGAGATGCCAACCAGCAAGAAATGACCTTAGGTGGTGCTGGATTTATAATTTGAATATACTTATTGAGAATTATCAAAAGATGCTTTCTATTGTCAAAGCAAATATATTCAATTCTACCCTCTCAGTTGGAATTGCTTTTCCTTTGCTTCTCTTCTAAATTACCACCAGTGGAGGTTGACTATAGCAATTTTTCAAGTAGAATGCATAATGTTTTCATGTGGCTAACTTGCTCCCTTGAATCTATTTTTTATTCTCTTGATGTATATACTTGATTTTAGAACTGTGTTGGCCTAAAGCTATCCTACATATGTCTTGAAAAAATGTTTACTCAAGACTATTGATTCCTGAAATTGTTTGGCTGTAGCCAATGGTGAACACTTCCAATGCCATCGTGATTTTAGTGACTCACAATGTCATGTTATCGAAACCTTTTAATGTGCAGAATGCATACCTCAATGACACTGATTAAGCCTCTGGACCGTTGAGCCCTTTAAATGAAAGCAGGTACTTCTCTGGCTGCCAAGGAAATGGCAGTTTCCATCTCTCGCTTGACTATTTGTTGCTTTTTCATTGCTTTCCTTTAAAATTATGCAGCTAGATATAGCTCAAATCCCATTACCACAAACTCCAACAGAGAGCATTTTCCTGTATTACTGTGCTTGGACTATAAGTTCCTTTGTAGTGCTATGTTGTTGCAGTAACAGAACTATCAACTGACTCCAAACACTTTTGGTTATTCAGATGTTCTTGTTATAATGAAATTTACTTTAATAGGATTTTACCTGGAGGGACCATAAGAATGGTGACCCCAGCATCCATCCAAGCATTGGGGAAGAAGATCAATTGTGTAGTACTTGATCTCTAATCCCCTTGGTTCCACTAAGTGGATTTGTTGAGATGCTCACCTTTAATCTTCAAAAAGAAGAATGTTTACTTCCCAGAGCCATTTTGCTAGATTTACAGAAATTCACCAATTACTTCTGTCTTTAGAGCATGAGCAATTTGACAACATTAATTAACTCAAATTTTTACTGCATCCCCTTTACTCTCTAGACTTAATAGGGTTTAAAAATATAAAAACCCCTCAGGACTCTGAAAGTCACTTCATAAGGGATTTGTAACTTTTATAACAGAAATAATTCTAGACATGAAGGAGCACAATGAAAAGACACTTTTATCTTGCTCAACTTTTAAAAATTGTTGTTTTCCCATGTAGTGACATTTTTATTCAACTTTTTAATTTCATAATAGTCTTTTTCACTACCAACCCCAGCAAAAATTTTTCTTACAATTAAGAAATGATACTAAAGAACAGTAGCATCCATTCTCTAAAGACCTAGTAAATAATGTGAACAAGTATAAAGAATGAATTTATAAATTGATCTAATTTATTCTGAGGTCACTTGTCCCTGCTTTGATTTGTACCTTTAAAAAGTATGTTAGAAAATAGTTTAGAACAATAGCATTAAGAATAATAATATTCATCATCACAGCAAGTGTTTTTCATGTGTTTCTCTCATGTGAGGCATTTTATAGACTTTATCTAATTTAATATTTACAAAATCTCTATGACCTAAGTACCAGTATTGTTGACATTTTACAAATGAGAAAACTAAGTCATAAAGATATCAGGTTACTTTTAAGGGTCATTGACACAGTAAAGACTTAGAATTTAGTCTCTTTGAGCCAGACACACGAGCTCTGACCTAGGACACTCTCTGATCATCCAAATGTTGTCTGTAAGTTAAAGATGCAATACCAAGTCAACTTAGTTGGCATGTGCTGCAATTGCCTTCAACCGATTTTGGTCCTTCCATGAGTATGGCTTATTGGATTTGGCTACTTAGCTTATATCCAAGTCTAGGTGCTTCTTGATGTTTTTTGACTTAGGTTGACATATCATTTCATTCAGTGCACAGAGTAGAGGCTGCGTCGTACCAGGTCTAATCTTCAATTGTCTGTATCAAGAAGTCGTAGGATGTCACAGAAGAGGCTCGGATTATGTGATAGAATATTAATATTGTTCAGAATTTAAATTGCAGTCATTACTTATAGAAACTTGGTTGCAAATCAACAATTTTTACTAATTTGTTGAAACAAATTAATGAATTTGTGATGTTTGCTCTCAAGGTTTGTTTGCCACAGAACACACATGGCTGAGTGACTCCTTTCTGGCCCTCAGTATTTTGCTAACCCTTTCCAACACAGATGCCTGTGGAATCCTGAGGACAGATGCCATATTGCACATAGAGAAGGTTTGCTCCACACTCAGGAAGGTGAGAAGATGGGCCACTCCAAACATGGTAGCAGGTCTTTGGGGGGCTATAGAAAAAGGGTAAAGAGACAAGATCCCTCCTTCCTTGGTCCCAGAGCTTGGGCTGTTTCCCAGTGAAATAGAAAAAGATGTCATTCACCTTCAAATTAGAGAATTGAGTATTAGTTTTAAGAAGCTTGCTGAGTGACTGCCAGAACTCTGAAAATGGTGGACTTAATTTATTGTCTTTTTCTTCATTAGCTGCCCGCTAACCCCTTCCTCCAACTATTTCTTCCGCATCTGTTGTTTTACTCTTCTAGCTCTTTTCTGCTTCTTCCACATGTAGTCAATTGATAGTAAGCAAACCTTACAGAACTCTTGAGAAACTAAATAAACACTATAACTAAATTGCTTTGAAAATACATTTTAAAAGAAAATGATGATCGAAATGCACAGACAGTAAAGGGGATGACCTGAAATGATGACCACACTTTTCTAAAACTAGCAGAAAAAGGGCATTTACACATAACAGAAAACCAATGCACTCATTCCACACATATGAGTGACCACTTACAAGTTGTTCTATGAGCACTGTGGAATATGAAGCAATGGATAGATATGGAATTCACTTTCAAGGTTTTTAATCTACTGACAGAATGAGGTATGTGTACACATAAAGTAATACAAGACAGAAAGCAATCAGCATTGTAAGCTTCCCTAACCACACTGTTCCCAAGCCACACTTAGCTTAGCCACTCTTCTTTCTCCATGCACAGGTCTATTATAGGGTGGCCACACATCTGGATTTTCCAGAGAAGTCCCCATCTATGCCTATTGCCCAAGTATAATTAATAATTGTCCCTTTCATTCTTAAAAGATAGCCCAGATTGAGTAATCAATTATATGATCATCTTAATTATAGTGCATGCTATTTTACTTCTTTATTCTCCACTAGAATGTAACTTCCTTTGAAGGAAGAGGTGATGTTTTCAACTCTTTTTTACTTTTTTGTTTTTTTTTGTTTTGTTTTGCTCTTAGGGATTGAACCCAGGGGCATTCTACCTCTGAGCTCCACCACCAGCTCTCTTTTATTTTTTAGTTTGAAACAGTGCCTCACTAAATCACTAAGAGCCTCACTAAGTTGCTGAGGCTGACATCAAATGTGCAATCCTTCTGTTGCAAACTCCCAAGTGCTAAGATTACAGTTGTGCTCCACCACACCTGCTCTTTTTTATGTTTTTTTTTATTAATGCATTATGATTGTTCATAATAGTGAGATTCATTCTAACATGTTCTTGTTTGTACCTAACATAATTTAGTCAACTTCATTCCCCATCATCTCCTCTTTCCTTCCCCTCCTCCCTCCTCCTGGCCTCTTTCCTCTAGTCTACTAGTTTCCCTTCTATTTTCTTAACCCCCCCCCATTTTTTACTTTTTTCTCTCTAGCTTCTACACATGAGAGAAAAGATAAAACCTTTAACTTCCTGAGTCTGGCTTATTTCGCTAAATATGAGGCTTTCCAGTTTCTTCATTTTTTTTTGCAAATGACATGATTTCATTCTTATTTATGACTGAATAAAACTCTACTGAAGGTAAGTAAATAAATGATAGATGACAGATAGATAGATGATAGATAAATGATAGATAGATAAATGATAGAGAGAGAGAGAGAGAGATGATTAGATAAATAAATAGACACCACATTTTCTTCATCTGTTGATGGACGCCTAAGCTGGCTGGTTCCATAACTTGACTTTTTTTTTTTAATTGGCATTCATGTATTGCTAATCATATGGCACCTTTAATTCCTTTGGATAAATACCAGAGTACTATAGCTGGGTCATATGTTGATTTAAATCTCTTGTATCTTGCATACACCTGAAACATGATATAAAATTAATAAAAATAGCTAAGAAAGTGCTAATTCTGTAAATGGAGAAGAGATAAACTTACATTTACTTAAGAGAAAGGAGTGAATTTGAATGGGAAAGTGTCATGGATGTGGACTGTGAAAGAAGATCAAGTTAGACTCCAGAAGAGAGAAGTAAGGTGGCAATCAGGATGAAAAGAACATCAGTGATATTGAGGCAAAAGGTAGACATGTGAACAAAGAAGGTAAAGATTGAACTGTCACTGAGAGGCCTAAAAATACGGGTGCTCCCAATCTTGTGAAGAGGAAATGAGATCTACCCTGCTTTGAGACAAACTCTGAATATTCAACTACAACCATTGGGATCTTAGAAATTTCCTTGCTACTCATTACTTACCAAGATAATGATATCTATTTATAATTCATACTCTTTAAAAGAAAAAACTTGTTGTTGGGCAATATTGAGAATATAGCAGGCTAGGTTTGGTGTCACACACTATTATACTGGTACTTGGGAGGCTGAGACAGGAGGATCACAAGTTTGTGGCCAGCATCAAGAACTTAGTGAGGTCCTGTTTCAAAATAAAATAAGTCTGAGGGTGTAGCTCAGAGGTAGAATGCCCCTGGGTTCAATCCCCAGTACCACAAAATAATTTAAAAAGAATGCAACAGGATATCCTAATATGGAATATTAGTGAAGAGTGATGTTCCATATAGATCTGGTTTCAAAACATAACTTTGACTCTATCAGTGACCTTGGGCAAGGTATTGACCTTTGTAACCCCAACTTTATCATATGTAGTGTAAGGAAAAACACTGCATCCTGTTACAGTGAGTATTGACAGATAGCAGAGGCTAGTGTAACATAAGCAATCACTAATGTATTCAACTTAAAAATGAACAAGTGAAACTGGCCTCCAATGTGTAGAGATTGTGACTAAAGAACTATTACCAGCTCATTTCTGTGGCAGAAAGAGTAGGTAAATCTGCTTGCCGTATTTCAATATATGTCTGTATTTTAAATGGGAATCTTGTCCGTAGATTTACTTAATCATTACTAGCCATTTAAAATTTAAAAATAAAAACTATGAAATCCTACATTTAGAAATCTTATGCTTAGACAGCAAGATGAAAGCTCAAAAAAACTTTGCTTCTAATATTTGGAACATACATTTCATAACATCCATTTCTGAAACTGAGAACTTCTGAAATTTCCCAAAGAGTTTGTGAGAGAAAACAAGATGCTGATAAATTTAATGACCAAAAAGCAACTAATCCAATTCAAAATGGGCAAATTACCTGAGTAGACACTTCTTTTTCTTTTCTTTTCTTTTCTTTTTTTTTTTTTTGGTGCATTGTAATCATACATCTTTGTTAGGTACAATTTGGTAAAGGCATACATGCATACATTTCTCATTTAACCCTTCCCTAATTCCCATCCCTCCCCCTCGCCCTCCCTCCTCAAGTTCAGTTTAGTGATTGACTTTGATATGTTTATGAAAGTACATCATGTGCATTCCAGTGTTTCCCCCCTTCCCGCCCCCCACCACCTCCAGTTAATTCATATTTTTTGCTCATCTAAGGTTTCTCCTTCTTCATCTAGAGTCCCTCTTATGTCCTATTTTCTCCCTAACTTCTGCATATTAGGGAGAGCATACGATTTTTTACTTGTTGTGACTGACTAATCTCACTTAACATAATGTTTTCCAGTCCCATCCATTTCCCTGCAAGTGACATGATTTTTTTCTTCCTTATTACTGAGTAAAATTCCATTGTGTACATATCCCATAGTTTTGTAATCCATTCATCTGTTGATGGGCATCTTGGTTGGTTCCATAGTTTGGCAATTGTGAATTGTGTGGCTATAAACATAAATACACATGGATCAGTCTGATAGTTTAGTTTCCAATCTTTTGGGTTAATACCCAGAAGTGGTATTGCTGGATCATATGGTAGATTCATTCCCATTTAGTAGACACTTCTTGAAAGAAGAAATGACTGATAAGTATATGAAAAATTTCTCACTCTCAAACCTCTAAGTACTGGAATTGCAGACATGTGCTACCTACCACACCCAGTTGCACAATGTCACTTCTTAAATTCACTTTTTAAATTATTTTCAAGTAGCTGATCAACTAACTCACTCCTCATCTCTTTTATTCTTCATGATTTTCTTTTAATTTACTGGCACTAGCACAAAGATAGCAAATAAAAAATTTTAAAAACCCTAAAATTTAAACATATCTTATGTTCTCTATAAATTCTTCACTTATCTTAAATCCTGTTTTTTGTATTCTACTAGAGCCATTCTGAATGTTACCACTTACCAGCAGAGGCAATAAAACATGATTTCCTTAATACCTCCTGTCTCCCCCAAGAAGTAGACTTATCCTTTCCTTGTTCTTATTCCTATTTTATCTGAACTTTTACAATCATATCATTATGATGTGTATGGGCTATGATCATTCTAATACTACTGTTTGATATTTATGCTACTCTTTTATACTAACACTAGGCAGTGTTTCCCGAAGAGGATCACTGGTCTGTAAAAAAAAAAATCTCAGAAAAGAATTCCCATGTCAAATAAATGTGAGGGTTACTGCATCTTCTATACTTTTCTTAGAAAGTTATACTGTATAACTTTCTAAGAAGTTATGCAAATAGAAGATTCTGATAAGTTCTGTCCTAAAACACCCCATGATCATGCCCACTTCCATTTCCAAAATAAATTCATGAAAACCTCTTTCGAAAATGCTATGGCAGGTATTCTATACACATTCTGATTTTATTTTCTTTACAGCAAAATCTTATAGAAAATTCACTTTCTAGTCTCTGTCATGGCTACTCTGGATTGTCAACTTGACTGGATCATGAAACACCTGAGATTATGTGACTGGGTGTGTGATGAGATGCTTGTTTTATGTGATGGCAGATTGAAGGGGAAGTCCTGCCCTGAATGTAGGCAGCATGGTTCTGATAGACACAGGACCTGGATAAAAGGAGAAAGCTGTGTGAAGCCATGTGTGATTCTTCCTGAAGAAAGGACGTCTTCTCTCATCTGAGATATGGGCCTACAGGTCTTCAAACTGAACTTTTGCCATCATTTCTCCAGAGAATTTCAAGATCTTTCCATCTTGGACTGGGACTGAATTAGTGGTCACTCCAATTCTGAGACTCCAGCTCCTGGATCGCTTGATCAGCTGCTGGTTCCTCAGTCTCTCCACTTACAGTAGGCAACTTGGGACTAAGCTGCTTTGGACTGTAAGATGATTTGATAAATTTCCTTTTGCCATTTACATGACCTGTGAGTTCTTATTATTTCTTCTAATATCTAGATGTCAACTTTTGGGAAATTTATTTTTTTATATTAAATTGTGAATTCTTATCCTTATTTAGGTATATCCCATCCCTCTAA